>CM060964.1:154401989-154444489 GCA_030765045.1 Tenodera sinensis
GTACCCTACAGGTGGCCAGTGTGCATCGCAGGTAGTTAGAGTTAGAGTTATTTTATTCAGGAATATTTGCCTGGTGCCGGTACAAAGGGGCCCGGCTTACAGGCTAAAATTTACATTAATTATAATTTACAAAATTTACATGGTTACTCTCATTTGCTTTTATCTCATCAAACCCATACGGTGAGCAGCCTTAGCTCACCGAGAACAGTTTTTGGGCGTATTTTCGTACTAACAGATGCAGGTAGTTGTTCAGCCCTACTGAGTAAGGCGCACCACCATCCAGGTCCGACTGGCGGCGACTAGCCAATCTGAGCGTCTCCCCTCAACCGAACACCGTATTTCCAGAGCGTAACCTCCACCGCAGTACATCGTCACCGACCCTGCTGACGCGTTCAACCTGGAAAGACCAGACAGAGAGACTGAAATTAAAGGGACTGAAGGTCGGGGGATGTAGGGTAAATATCCTTCAGAGGATTCGCCTGAGTGACCCGGGAAAAAACCCGAAAAGCCCAAGGTCAGGAAGGCCGGCCACGGGAATCGAACCGACGACCTCCCGAATGCGCGCCCAGACATTACCGTATGAGCCATTCATCTATGTATGATTTCGAATCACATTTGCAGTGGTAAGTGGCACCGGTGTAGCATGGTGTGTGGACTTGAGTATGCACTTTGAACGCGTGCTAAGGGCACGCATAGGTGAAATTTCTAAATTGTACAGTTATTAGATGATTTTGTTCAAACTCATATTTGACATAATACATGTAAGGAATAATATCCATTTAAATTTTCATTGCAATATCTTTATCACATTTAAATTTCTTATCTTTTCTAGCTATTTTTTGGCAGCGTACCTGAAATGCTCTATACGATGAAGATTTCAACATTTTTATAATTTTTAATATTATTCTGTTATAGATAAGTTCGCTCAAAAGAATGTTGGGAATAGAGAATTTTGTAATGCTTGATTTATTAAAGAAAACTTATTAACTTTGAAAAAATGATTTTTTCACAATTTGTATAGTTTTCTTAGAACTTTATAATTCACCAACGGGTAAATATTAAAATAACAGGAAAATCACTCCAACTATTTTTTTCTGCATTCTCAGTTTGTTGATTACAAGCATTCGGATTCCATATCGAGCAGCAGGTTTCCAAGAAATGCAGCGTTCTCTCTATAACACGTGATTTCCTCATAGTGAACCACGCGGATGCACATGAGCTATGTGCATACCCTGTCTTCGGTTTCCTGGCGTATTTTTCTCTAACACGGTGACACACATTACTGTTCAAAATGCTGTTTGTTGTACTCTGATACTTACAGAAGAAGTTAAAATATGAAATTATCATTCACTGCCAAACAAAGTAGTGAAAAACTTAGATTTAAACTTCATTAACATTAACAAGCGAGATGCACTTTTCTGCGTTACATCCACTGCGCACACACATCGTTTGGCAAGGAGAAACACCAGCCGCTCTGTTTCAATGCTTAGCGTGATACACTAACAATACTAATTCATAGCAGATTGTTGTTCGAAACGCACTCTTCAGCAAGCATTACGCCAATCGGATTAGTATTTAGATAACAGAAAAAGTTAACTAAGCAAAACTGGCAGAGTATGCAACACATCGCTCACATCCATCGACGCTACGCCACTGGTAAGTGGCATTCTGGCACATTTTAAACTTAAAAACGAAATCTAGAAATTTGAGCAGACAAGCTATATTATTATACATTTTCTATATCAAATTAATTTTCTAAGACATATCACACTGCCTGAAATTATTTCAGTTTTGTCCAATAATATTCTGTGCAATACAAGTGTAATAAAAGCTTTCTAAATTTGACAACAATCCGACAAAAATGCTCTACAAAAGGTGATTTATATGCAGAAAAAGCTTATTATAAGAAACAAAGCAATTAAGTTTAATAGCATTTACTTGCCACTGTACACCACATATTTCTTTATTTATGGTTTCGTAACTTTGTTTTATCACATAGATATGATGGAAATGCCAATATTTAGATGGAAGCTCCGGAACATGCAGAAAAAGGTTAAACCTAACATAAGCTGTGAGAATGCCCCCCCCCCCCTCCCCATGATTATTACAGCGAGAATTCCTTGTATTGCTTTGTAAGCAAAGCAAGCGTGTCTCACTCTTGCGGGGAGGCAAGAAACCCTGAGCCCAATGTTTGTGTCGCATAGAATGCACATCGAACCTCCGAAGAGGGTTACAGATTTAAGTGACTCTGACAAGGACATTGTATGGAGAGCTGCCTTCGAGTTTTATAACCAAGGTAAATTTCTAACCATACAGAGCATAACTTCCGCTACTGGAACTAAAATAACATATATTGGCTCAAATTCACCTATTTACAGAATTTCGAGAGAATGAGGATTCAATACCAGAAAGACAAATTATACCTGCACGCGCGCGCGCACACACACACACACACACACACACACACACACACACATACTCACTCACACACACACGCTCACACATACACACACGCACACACTCACTCACACACACACGCTCACACATACACACAGACACACACACACGCTCACACACACGCGCTCACACATACACACAGACACACACACACACTCACACACACTCACTCACACACACACGCTCACACATACACACAGACACACACATACACACATACGCACACGCACACATACATATACATGCATACACACACTCACTCACACACACACGCTCACACACACACGCTCACACATACACACAGACACACACACACTCACACACACACGCTCACACATACACACAGACACACACACACACGCTCACACACACGCGCTCACACATACACACACACTCACACACTCACTCACACACACACGCTCACACATACACACAGACACACACATACACACATACGCACACGCACACATACATATACATGCATACACACAAACACGCACACATACAGACAAACTAGGATTTTTTTTTATAAAATGTTCCTTAGTGTGAGGTATCTCAAAACATGACGTATTTCCGGTGAAATCTCCACAGCGAATTTTCAAGTGGGATGCAATAATTGCTCTACTCTAGCTATGCGGCAGAGAAAGTCTAAATGACAAAAGTGTTGAAAAATTCAACAGTGGGTAGTTCCGAAATGACTAATGCCAAAAGAAACTTACTTGAAATAGATTCTATTTCTCTTTATCTCTTTTGGTTTACCATTATACAAAAGTGTGCAAAATTCCTTCCAAAGTATTCCGATATTTATTCCACTTTTGAGAAAATAAAAATAACGGAAAGCTTTCAGCCAAGGTATAGTTTGGGATAGGGTTTTGAAAGACACTGAACCCAAATACAAGTTTGTATGTGCCTCTCATTTCGTTTTTTAATTACCTGTTCAAATACTGAATATATATATGGTGTGCACGTGCATGCAGGAGGTACAGACAGGTGCACAAATTCACACAGAAACATTTTTAGAAAAACGTTTTTATTGGATTTCATAAGTGTGTATGTGTATAGATACGTCTGTAAGAAAGAGGGTGTGAGCAAATGTTAGAGAGAGGGAAAGAGAAGAAAGGGTCGCTATTATAATTAAAACACGAAATAATGCGCTAAGTACCTACCGTTCTTGGAATCAAGGTTGAGAACACTGGAAAGATAGCATACATAGATTTTCAAGACAATCCATTCCAGTACAAGCTATACTTTACTTGGGGAGTCTCGCTATTACACACACACGCACGCACACACGCACATACACACATACAGAATGTCCCAAAAACACCTTCAACGCTTGGTATGTTGTGTGGGACGGCAAACTGAAAGGTTTTCAAACAGGAACCCCTGTCCCGAAATGCAAGGTTTGGACGCTGTAGTGCATTGAAGTGTGAGATGGGTATACGTTCACATTTCGTCAATAAACCCAACTACGAACAGTCTACATTACAAACGGGCTTCGAACTGTGTACCCCTTACGTTATTACTAGAGCTCGGAAGTTCATGCCCTAAAAAACACTGAAATATACATGCAAATATGCTCTTAAAAACTTTAAAATATGCCAAGAAATATGCACTATTTCATTAGAACAGTTCATGTCCCTTTGCAGTAGACGAGTTAGTGTAAATAGTAAAGTTACCTTATTCCTTAGAGATCGAAGCAGAAGTGGTCACGCTGCTACTATTAACTGCTAAATTGCAGTTCACAACCAACACTACACAAATTTTCAACAGTAAAACGTCGTCTATTGTCTGGCAAACCACTTTTGTAACGTGAAAAACTTCTTTACACGTCACAAGATATTATCGGGGCATATTTAAATGATGTTAACTGTTTCACAGAGAGAGTCAAGTCTCTTGGTGTGACAGATGGTTTTCTTTCGAGGATGTCTCGAATATCGCACATCTGTTTATAACCAGAATTTTTTGAAATTACATAATTCACGTTCTCTTTCACTTTTTGTTCTATTCTACCAGGAACCGAACTTATATCACTTATTGTTTTTTCAAGCACAGTAAGTGATTCATGCAAAGGAAATCCTACAGCTGCCAATGCCGTTATGGCTGTTGGTAAGAAAGAAAAATGGGCAGATATAAAACTAAGGCCCTTCTTTAACCCAGTGCCTGACAGAATATTTTGCAGTTTGTATTGATGAAGCATCATTCGAGTCCAATGAATTAACAACCTCTTCGATTATTTCTATGTGCTCAGCATAATATAAAACTGCATCGACCCATGTTCCCCATCGAGTTAACACCGGTGCAGGAGGAAGTCGGATATTACGTATAATCGTGCTGCTCAAAACGTTGACCTGCACTTTGTCTTTGTTAATATAAACTTCTCAGATAACGCACTCTACGCACATACATATAATGAAAGGATGGAAACAGGGGATTCACTACATAACAACATGACTCAGCATTGCTTCTCGCCACCTCGCGAGTTACATCATCATATGCAACACTACCAATATGAAAAATATTATCCAGGTGGGAAAAAAAAATCATTAAAATATGCTATATAGAGGCTATAGTATTGAAATAATATGCATTTATCAAAATCAAGAAAATATGCAGTTATATGCACCATAAAATCATGTCCAAATAACTTAAAATTCCATAATTCGTGTACACAATGTAAAAGCATACATTTTTAACCCCTATGCTTTCGTTCGTATATTCTTACCTTTTTAGAAACCGTGTCCACAACCTGGGCTTATTAACGCAGTGTTAAGATATGCCCTTTAGAACAAACGTTACAAAGTATGTTTTAACTGGTATGTACTGGAGAGACTACTTGCCAACTTTCGCAGTAGTACCTTGACAATTGTTACTTAAGGAGTATTGTAAGTGTTGGCAAACTTTTAAACATTTAAAATTGAGAAAAAGCTATTTAGAATAGAACATAACAAGAGATGTATATTATAATTGTCACTGACTGGCTGACTGACTGACTTAATTTCCGTAGATATACCTAATAAGAGTGGGTATATCATAACGTGCCCAAAAATCGTATTAAATAGCGTGACTTATGACGTATGACCAGGTGCTTAGCACCTCAAACTACAGGACGGATGAAGTGGGAGGGGACGGAGGGTGGCCGAATCAGCAGTCACGACAGAGCTGAGGGCAGGGTCGCTACGTTTTTCAAGTTTGAATATCCCCGTCTCTCCTCTCCTCTCCTCTCCTCCTGCAGGCTTGAGGGGCCCGGGACTCCAACACCCTGCCCATTCTGAGGGATGCAGTTTACAGAAAGCATCCCTTTTCATTGCCACGTAACCCCCTGAAACAGACAAGTAGATGAACGGTGAAATAAAATAAGTGAGGTGAAATGGAGTGACAGCAAATTCGGGGAATGTAATTATTCTTCCCAGCATTCACCTAGCGACCCGGGGAAACCCCGAAGAAAACCATGAGTCAGGAATGTCGGCTATGGGAATCAAACCTACGACCTCCCGAATGGGAGTCACACACGCTACTCCTGCGCTACTCCGCTCGGCACTAGGTAAATACATAGCAAGTAGGAGAGCTAACGTTTATTTTTCGAGCATTTATTGGCATTTTTCACCGTTAGGTTGTCTTAACATCAATGTTAGTTAACAGTGAAAAAGGTGATGTGATTATGATGTATTGTAGTACTTTATGAATTCGTAGGGTGATTTAGGATGTTAATATTGTTGGTGTTTTCAAACAGATACGGACGCCTGAACGTGCTGCGCTGGCTTCTGTGGGAGGCGGAAATGCCGGCATTGGAGAGAAGCGGCAACGGGGCCCTTGCACTTCACTATGCTGCGGCAAGGGGTTGTCTAGACTGTGTGAAACTTCTAGTGGAGACCTCTACCGAACTAAGGTCAGTATCTTTGCTTTGGCTCCGCAATGCTCAACACTTGATATCACCATATTGAATGGAAACCTTTAATATTAACATGTTGAAGCAGTTGACTAGATATATTCATTGGACGTGTGGTAGTTTCAACGTTAAGCCCAGAGGCTCTCTGCTTATGTTAAATGATACTTCATTGGTCTCCGCGGTAGTGTGTTCAGCTGCTTCTTCTTCACTCGTTCGCTAGTCGCCATTTTGGGACATTTCTCTCTGTGCTGCTTGTGTGGTTAACTTAATTATTAAGTTTTTGTAACTATGGAAACTCATACTACTCAGTCTCAACGGCTATCCCTTCTTATAGGTTTATACTGAAGCGGAATGTGTATGGTGTACGTATGCACACGGCGGATCTTCAACTCTTGTTGTGATGTTATTTTCCTATAAGGATTTACTTGCTGGAGACTAAGCTGTGCCCCCTCCCCCCAGGCTTCCTTTGATATTCGTCACTACGTCCTGGTACGACGTGGTGTCATGCTCCTTATTCGGGACGACGTTTACTTGGACACTCTCGCAAGTTCTACAAGTTCTAGCCTTTACTAGCTCCTCTTTTGTCACTTGTACCGTGTACTTACTGTGTTATGTCCCTCCCTCATCGCGGACATTGCAGATCTGCTGTCACACATCCCAGGGATTCCCCTTCTGGTAGTAAACCATTCCTTTGGGGTTTGCTTTAGGCTTCTATGTCGGGATATTTTTCATAGTTATTTAGGCAGAACCACATCTCTATTTTAAACACCGGTGGATCCACTTTTGTTTCCAATTCCCTTTCTCACTTGGATTTATCCGTTTGCTCTGCATAGCTTGCACATAGCTGCCGGTGTAATGTCACTTTACTTCAGCGTTCATTTCCCTTGCGTCACGAGCTTGATTTCTTACCATGTCTCTCTGTCATGTGTATCCAATTGGCAAATGAAAAATACAGATTGCTATCCTAATTCTTCTCTAGCCAAGACCGTGTTTTCGAAGGTATTACATATAAATTACCGCACCTCTGTTATATTCGTTGCCGAACATTTTATCCTTGGGTTGTTTTAGAACTAAAGGCGTTTACCGGTCCTTGGTTGACCAAGAAATGGTTGGCCGCTCTTTGTGAACATAGATCTATGCTTTAGTCACAAGTGTTACGTGAAATTTTCACCATGCATGACTAAAGCGGCCCCTATCCTCCTCTAGGCATTCAGCTGATGAGCCATATGGTGTTCATAACCTTATGCTGCGGCACCCGTCTTGCGGTTGTGCACTCTTTCTTTTGCAAGTATGTAACGCTATCTGGTGAACTGGTACTTTTCCGTCAGTTTTGGTGCGAGGCCACCATTTTCCAATATTCAAATTTGGCAAGGATTGACACCTACCATCTGGTTACCAGTTGTGTCTACAAAGTGACGGACCGTATGACCGTATGATGGTTGACATGGAGGCTTGAATCTCAGGAACCGTTGTCGAACCTCCAGCGCGGTTTTCGTCGTTAGCACTTAATGGCTGGTCACTTAGTCTCCTTATTCAGGACAATTGCGGACGCACTATTGAGAAACAGTCAGAAGGTTGAAGTCCTGTTCGACCTGGAGAGAATATATAACACTTTCTAGAGACAGGCATTCTTCGTAAGTGCATAAGTACGGTATTCGTGATCGTCTTCCCCTCTTTATTAGCGAGTTCATGAAGAATAGGGTACTTCGGGTACTTGTGGGCACAGTTTATCCTGTTGCGCGTCGTTTACTTAGAAGTACGGGGTAAAGCGCTCGGTACTCATCGTCCAGTTTCCCTTATTGTCAGGAATCCTAATCTGGAATGTGTTCCACCCAGTGTTTCGCCTTCATTGTTTGGAAGGTGCCATTATTTATTGAAGCTCCAAGCTTCGTCTGCAGCGTGAACTTGTTAGGTAGCTTAAACCTACTGCTGTAAACCATTGTACAAGTGATACGTTCGAGAATTGCATTGTTTCGGAATTTTAGAACTTATGGTCATACACACCATGTGACCAGATAGTTACACAGGAAACAATAGATGATTTACAAAGAGCAATATATAAATTAAGCCAAAATGCTGTACGGTATAATTTAACTATATCTACAAATAAGACAAAGATAATGGCTTATAAACGGAAGAATCCGGTTAGATTAAAAATAAATGAGAAAATTTTAGAACAAGTATCCCACTTCAATTATCTAGGCTGTGATATTAGTTGTAAGTACGACATAGACATTGAGAAGAAGGTTAATCGATTTCAAGCTATTTGTGGGACAACTGGAAGAACTTTAAGAAGAAAAACAATAAAAGAAACACATATGAAATTCTACAAAACTATGGCTGCACTCTCATATGGCTCCGAATCATGTAAGATTACACAAAAAAGGACAAAATTACGCATACAGGCAGCAGAGATCAAATTCATGAGATACGTAAAAGAGTGTACTAAAATAGACAATATAAGGAACGAAACACTGAGACTAGGTTTAAAAAAATCTGATGTGTTGCACTCACATGACTTTCTCTACTCTTGTACTAACCATTCTTACAAATTCTTATTCCTATATCTTCTTCATGTTAATTGAGATAAACATTTGCACAAATTATCTTATTGCTTATTTCCTTGTAGGTGCAAGGGGAATGTTAGAATACACTAGGCTTTGTGCGATAGTCAAATGTTTTAAAGCTTTGAGATTCTGTTCTCTTTGCACATTTAACATATAAAAAATGAACAACGATGATCCATTTCACGAAAGTTCTAAGTTTTCCGAAACTCACACACATAACAAGGAATATCTCCGAAATGGTTCACCCTACAAGAAAATTTATTCGGACATAAATTGTGTATTTTAGCAAGACCTACATTTTTTGTATAGTATAGTTTGGTCTATCTCTAACGGTTTACCAGTTATGCGAAAGTCGTCCAGAGTAAATACGCCAGAAAATTCAAGATACACATTTCATTTGTCATAAAAATATCTCAAACATATGGCATTTTAATCAAAATCGTTAGAGCCATTTTTAAGAAAATCAAAATTTTCGAAAAATTTTCCATGTAAAGGGTAGTTTAGGGTGAAGCTGTTTTCTTCAAAATATTCGTGTTGCATCTTTGAAAGACATTAAACTTAAATACCAACTTTGGTTTTTAACCGACTTTTCGTTTTTGAGTTATGCTGTCCACAGACACACAGACACGCACACAGACACACACACACACACACACACACACACACACACACACACACACAGACACAAACACACACATGGACCTTTTTCTAAAAATACTTTTTTTTTGGATTCAGGGGGTCTCAAAACATATATTTTCGGTGAAATCTCAACATCGAATGTTTGGGTGGAATACAATACTTCCCCTACTTACCAGTAGAGAAAGTAAAAAATTCTGTTAATGATAAGATAGAAGAAAATAGAATGAAATGGAAGGACCATGTTAACAGGATGTTAAAAAAAGGATTATAAAAAGTAATGAATTATCGGCTGATTGGAAAAAGAGATCTGGGGAGACCTCGGAAGATGTGCATGGATGACAGAGACCGGAACAGGTGACCAAAAGAGAAGGAGAAGAAGAAGAAGAAGAAGAAGAAGAAGAAGAAGAAGAAGAAGAAGAAGAAGAAGAAGAAGAAGAAGAAGAAGAAGAAGGGGGAGGAGGAGGAGGAGGAGAAGAAGAAGAAGGAGAAGGAGAAGAAGAAGAAGAAGAAGAAGAAGAAGAAGAAGAAGAAGAAGAAGAAGAAGGTCTCACATTGACTTTTATGAAATGGGGAATAAGGCATTTTATTTAACGAGCCAAGGTAATTGTTTAGCGAAAAGAGGAAATCCCTCCCATTTACCCCATAATTGGAATCCTGATTAAAATATGAGCGATGAGAAAAAGGAAGAGAAACTTGAGCATTTTCGTTGTCAGGGTTGAGTGCGTGACCATTAGTGAATCCTCCGGTCAAGAGACTCCAGAAAGTTAGCACTCCAGCTGGTGATGCTGAAGCACTTCTTCCGTTAGCTGCTTCAAGTGTTCTGGGGCGACACGACGCGATGGTTCACTGACACAATTGTTTCTGGCTTACGATCACCAATATGCACGTTAACGAAGTGTGTGAAGAGATTTGCATTCTCCAAGACCGAGGCTTGGGCAGGGGGATTTGTATCTCCTGCATGTTCCCCCTTTTGTTTTAGATCTTTCCTATCTTGGCTTTTAAAATGGTTTCGCATAACCTATATTAGCGTTGTTTTGAAAACTGTTCATCCCTCCCCCGTGTTTCTGTTGTTCCTTTGGTTTTTTTTTTGCATTATTTTTACTTACATGCACATAAAGAGCTATGTTTGAGGTAGGGCTCGAACCCCTGTCCTTTCCACCATTAAATACCAAAGTTAGACACTTCAGCAAGTGCAGACAAGGGAACTTCACTTACATGCACATAAAGAGCTATGCTTGTGGTAGGGCTCGAACCCCTGTCCTTTCCACCATGAAATACCAAAGTTAGACACTTCAGCTAGTGCAGACAAGGGAACTAACACTTGGATATTGGGGCTCTGTTAATTTCATTAATTCATTCTGTCTCTGATAGTTTTAGCAGCAATAAAGAGGTTAAATTAAAAGACTCCAAAATAATAATAATAATAATAATAATAATAATAATAATAATAATAATAATAATAATAATAATAATAATAATAATAATGTTAATAATAATGATAATAATAATGATAATAATAATGATAATAATAATGATAATAATAATGATAATAATAATGATAATAATAATGATAATAATAATGATAATAATAATGATAATAATAATAATAATAATAATGATAATAATAATAATAATAATAATAATGATAATGATAATGATAATGATAATGATAATGATAATGATAATGATAATGATAATGATAATGATAATGATAATGATAATGATAATGATAATGATAATGATAATGATAATGATAATGATAATGATAATGATAATGATAATGATAATGATAATGATAATGATAATGATAATGATAATGATAATGATAATGATAATGATAATGATAATGATAATGATAATGATAATGATAATGATAATGATAATGATAATGATAATGATAATGATAATGATAATGATAATGATAATGATAATGATAATGATAATGATAATGATAATGATAATGATAATGATAATGATAATGATAATGATAATGATAATGATAATGATAATGATAATGATAATGATAATGATAATAATAATAATAATAATAATAATAATAATAATAATAATAATAATAATAATAATAATAATAATAATAATAATAATAATAATAATAATAATAATAATAATAATAATAATAATAATAATAATAATAATAATAATAATAAATAATAATAATAAAAAAATAAAAAAATAAATAAACAGGGAAAAATCTTTTACAGGACTTTCTCTACGCATTCTTGTACAAACTATACCTACAAATATTTCTCTTGTATCTATTTCATATTAATTGAGATAGAAATCTGTACAAGTGGTCTTATTACATGTTTCCTTGTAGATACAGTGAGAGAAGGAGAATACAGTAGGCTTAAACTATAGTAAAATCATTTAAGAGCCGGTCGCCATGTGATGATTCTGACATTTCATACTCTTTGCATGTTCAGGACTTAAAAAGGCGAATGACTGAATGACTTCCCATTTGAGAAAGGTATAAGTATTGGAAAATTCGAACAAATACCAGGGAATATCTCGGAAATGGTTCGCTTCACAAAAAAGTATAATATAGTTTATTGCAAGTCTAAGTATAGTCTTTCGCAAAAATTACGTACTTTAACGAGATCTACATTTTTTGTGCGGGGTAGTAAGGGGTAGTGATGCGCCTCCTATAGCCTCTCCTACCCAATTCCCATCCTCATCCTGCCCGTGGTGCACCTTGCTTTTAACAGATGAGGCTCTGGGGACCGAATCACAGCGGTATAACTGTTTCATCTAAAATGGAGGAAATGTCATTTACATATGTGCTGGCCTATCACAGCACAACAGCGTCCCTCAGAGGCACATGAGGGGAAGGTCGGTGGATCTAAATATCATCTATTTAGTCCTCCCGGCTAGGTCCGATGGACCCGTTGACCAACGATAGGTGTGGTCCCCCTTGCAAAATGGGGGTTTAAGTCGGGTGATGTAACTGCCACATTGTAAAACTGGTGCCCGTTAAGAAAACAGTTACATGAACGCCACATACATGAATATGAGTCCTAAAGATAAACATTCCGGAGTTAAAACTGTCCCCCAATCGGATCTCCGGGTGGGGACATCTTTAGGCAAATTTCATCACAACAATTCCAATACTTTAAGAATTCTACAATGGAATGCAGGAGGCATGTGCCAGCCTAAAAAACAAGAGCTAATGAAAATATTACAACTTAATTAATATTTCACAGACCGGCTTCAGACAGAATCATAGTACAAGTGAAAATGTACTCCTACTAAGCCAAGACATCAAGGAAGCTTTCAATAGAAAGGAGGATACCTTGGCAGTATTCATTGATTTTAAATCAGCATATGACTCAGTCTGGAGAAATAAATTAGTTGATAAGTTGCAATCAATAGGTGTGAAAAGTAACATGCTTAAGTGGATAACTCAGTTTATTTCACAAAGATTTTGTGCCACAAAATATAATACATACATTTCCAAATATAAACAAACACACCGAGGACTTCCACAAGGTGCTGTTCTGAGCACAACACTCTTTAACATATATATATATATATATATATATATATATATATATATATATATATAAATGACCTTCCATCAATAATAAAAACTTTAGAAACCAAAATTGCTTTATTTGCTGACGATGTAGTCATTTGGACTTCAGGCTCTTCAAAAAAAACCTGAATTAATTAAAGACAGAATAGAAACAGCCCTAAACAAAGTACATGAATGGAGCTCCAAAAACCTCATGACTATCAATGTGGAAAAAACAAATTATGAATTATTTACACTAAAATACAAACAAGTTAATGTTAGCATAAATTATAATGGTAAACCACTCAAAGCAGTTGATGATGCCAAATACTTAGGCATCACTTTCGACAGAAAGCTAAGTTGGAAAAAACATATAACAAACATCTCAGAAAAGGTTGAAAAGAAATTGCAAATCCTGAAAAGGTTAGCTGGTGCTAAATGGGGCTGCTCAAGGAGAGTCCTTAACACAACATACAAAATGTATATTAAACCAAACCTCTTGTACTGTTCTGAAGCTTTAATAACAGCAGCAAATGCTAACATCAATAAACTTGAACAAATACAAAATCAGGCTCTTCGCCTAATCACTGGAGCAGTTAAATCCACACCTATTGATGCCATGCTTGCCTTAACACGGACCCCATCAATAACAACAAAAATAGAAGAACAAGCATTGCTCCAACACGAGAAAATGTTACGACTGCCAAACTCTAAATGGAAAGAAGAGAACCTCCCCCATTCAATCCTTAAAACTCATAGTAGTTTCCTAGAAAAGGTAACAGAGATTAAATCCAAATTGAACATTCCTAACACCAGAGAAAATCTACTTATAAGAGAAAATCCATTGGAATTATTGCAACCTACCTTCAATTTGGAATTAATAGAGGAAATAAGTAAATCAGACACACCAAAAGAAATACAAAAACTTCTAGCTCTGGAAACAATCAATACTAGGTATCCCACAGAAGAATGGCTGCACATATATACTGATGGATCCTCGAAGGAAAACCTTACTGGAGCTGGAGTTACGTGTTCACATTTTTCCTTTTATCATTCTGTTGGCAGAGACACAACAAATTATGATGGAGAAATAGAGGCTATACACATTGCTCTCCGACAATTATTAAATCTTGCCTTAAATAAATTTAACAAGGCAGTAATTCTTTCGGATTCTAAAGCTGCAATTCAGGGAATATGTTCAAATACTACAAAGAAGTCAACAAAAATTAGAGAATGCTACAAAATGTTAACACAACTCCAAAAAGTTAATAAGACTGTTCATCTCCAATGGATTCCAGCACACTGTGGAGTCATTGGGAACGAAGCTGCAGACTCACTTGCAAAGAAAGGCACAACAATAAAACAAAATTCTAAATTCAATTTCTCATATTCCTCAATAAAACGCTTCATCATAAAAAATTTTTGTCATTCATATCTACAAGAAATAGAAACAAATGCCAAAGATAAAAAATGGATTACACTACTTTCCAATCCAGATATAATCCCCCAGAGACCAAGGAAAACAGCTGTTGCAGCCTTCCGACTATTGACAAATCATGACTGCTTGGCAAGTCATCTCTACAGAATAGGTATCTCAGCCTCACCAATGTGTTTCCTGTGTAACGATCCAGCAGAAATGAATGAAGACCACTTGAAGACCTGTGAAGCATTAAGATCAGAAGAAACTACAGTTCAAAAGTATTGGAAAGCACGAATGCTAATGGCTTCATTGCCAGATGCAAGGCACTAGAAAACAACAACAACAACAACATTTTTTGTGCAGCACGGGCGGTTCCTCTGTACGTGCTACCGTGCTGCAGCACGCTCAATAATTTCAGAAATCCCCCCCCCCAGCGCAACAGCCCATGAAGGGCCAAGGCTTGCCGCCCAGCCGCTGCGTCCTCCACCTCTGCCCACTACAAGCGTCATTGGTGGGATGCAGTACTGGAGGGCGGGACGTGGTTAGCACTCCGAGCCCTCCCGGCCAGTTATACGGTCTTCTCGACCTGGGGCCACTACTTCTCCATCAAGTAGCTCCTCAATTGGTCCCCCCGGGACCTAACGAGGCCGAGTGCACCCCGTGCCAGACCTCCCACAGGGCATAAAATCCCCATGCTGGTACCGGGGGTCGAACCCGCGTCCTCCGTTACCAACTGCGCTACGGAGATGGTCAATTTCAGAAATAACCAACTTTAAATATTTTACAACACTTTAGTTGTCAACGAGCTTTGGTAATGCATAATATGAGTTATTTAGTACTAGTAGTGTGCTGGACAGACGCAGCACGGAAGAGCGCTATAAGATAGCATGTTATAGGTTCACCCCTCCCTTCCCTTCCCCACCTACTCAACATTCCCAGTAATTTACGCTGTACCGTGCTGCAATCTGTGACGCACGTTCCGCTAGTCAGCTAGCTTCGCGTGTGCAGTGTTATTCTGCTCAAGCACCCGTGTTAAATACGTAAAGCTCGTGGAAATGAATTCAGTGGACTCTGTTAAAGGATCCATTCTCTACTCGGTCTTTTGAAGAAAATATTCACGTTGAAACTCTTGGATAGTCTACTCCTGGTATTAGCATTGTTCAGACAGCCAAGGGAAGAAAAGCTACTGGTACTTACATAAGACGTTTTCGTAGTGACATTTTTGCGAAATATTCATAGATGTGCGGTTGTGAAATTCGAAATGCCCTTTTCTGCTATCCTTGCCTGTTGTTCGGAAGTGGCGTAAAGCAGCTAGGCCATTTAAATGAATTTGCAAATAAGCATATCTCGAATAGGAAACACTTAAGCAACGTTCTGGATCTCACTACTCTTGGTGCAGTAAACATTGGTGTACAGCACAGTTCTGCATATAGCAGTCTCTTAAACTAAAAATCTGATTTGTTGCACTCACATGACTTTCTCTACTCTTGTATTAACCATTCTTACAATCTCTTACTCCTATATCTTCTTCGTGTCAGTCGAGATAAACATTTGCAGAAATTATCTTATTGCTCGTTTTCTTGCACGTGCAACGGGAATATGGGAATACAGTAGGCTTTGAACGGGTCAAATCTTTTAAAGCTTTCAAACTCCGATCTCATTGCACGGTTAACATATAAAAATTGAATAGTTATGTTCCATTTGACAGAAGTCTCCAAAACTTACACAAATAACGGGGAATATCTCCGAAATGGTTCACTCTACAAATAAAATGTATTTCCACATAAATTGTGTGTTTTAGCAAGATATATATTTTTGTATAGTAAGATTTGATCTATCCCTTAGGGTTTACTAGCTATGCAAAAGTAATCCAGAGTAAATAGTGCTTCATGGGCTATAGCCAGAAAATTCAAGATATACATTTCACTTGTCATAAAATATCTCAAACATATGGCCTCAAAACATATATTTCCAGTGAAATATCGATATCGAATTTTTGGGTGGAATACAATACTTCTTCTACCTTACTATACGTAGTAGAGAAAGTAAAAAAGGATGAAATCGAAAGAAATGTGGTATATTTTATCGAAAATAATAGACTGCATTAAGCTGTGTGGTGCGTTTGAATTGGCGTTAAGGGGACGTGACGAGACAAAAGGATCTGAAAATTGTGGAATATTTTTAGGGCTTATTAGCTTACTAGCTAGTGTCGTCGGTGCTGTAAAAATCACATGGAGACAAGTACCGTTGCTAATTGGACATCAAAAGCAACACAAAATGAACTGTTACAATGTATGCTGGACGTCTGCTAGAACAAAATAAAAGGAAAACTGAAGGAGATAAAATTTGTAGCCTTAATGACAAATGAGACTACAGATGTGTCAGAGCATCAGCAGTTGGTTTTCGTGTAGGTATCTATACGAGATTAACGGTGACATCTACGAAAGGTTGTTTTTTTCCTAATGGACAGACTGCCATACAATTATCCGAGTGTCTACTTACAGAGTTAAACAGTCATTTCAAGTCAACACCAAACAGAATCATTGCACAAACATTTGATGGCGCTGCTGTCACGAGGGGAATAACAAATGGTGTACAATCTAAAATAAGAGAACATTATCCTCTGGCACACTATGTATACTGTTATGCCCATCAGCTAAATCTCTTAATGGAGAAACCTGCTTCACAAAACAAATCAGTAAGAGTGTTTTTCTCCCTCCTGTCAGGATTTCCTGCTTTCTTCTCATGCTCGCCCCAGCATATGTCAGTTTTACCACTATAATCAGAAATAGGTGAGTAGATTTACATTACCATTGTATGAGCATGCAGCACGCTGTCCGTTAAGTCCACGAGCCGCCGCTGACTAAGATTTGGTCTATCTCGTATGATTTACCAGTTATGCAAACTAATCTAGCATCAAGAGGTCCTCTGGGGACATTCCCCGAAAATTCAAGATATACATTTCATTTGGCGTGAAAATATATTTGCGGTATTTTAATAACAATCTTTAGAGCCATTTTTGAGAAACTCAAACTTTTAGAAAAATGTTCCATGTAAAGTATGGCATGAGACGGGGGGAATTTTCCTGAAAATGTTCGTGTTGCATCCTTGGAAGATGCTGAACTTAATTACCAAGTTTGGTGTTTAACCGAATTTTCGTTTCTGAGTAATGCCATTGACAACACATAGACGGAGAGAGAGAGAGAGAGAGAGAGAGAGAGAGAGAGAGAGAGGGAGGGAGGGAGACAGACACAGAGAGAAAGAGAGAGACAGACAGACAGAGAAACAGACACACCTAAACACAGTAAACACACATAGCACACACATACACACAGACATTTTTCTAAAAACGTTTTTCTTGTATTCAGGAGGTCTCAAACTACATGTATTTTGCGTGAAGTCTCGGTGGAATACAATACTTCGACTACTTAATATACGTAGTAGAGAAAATAATAAATTAAGGGTCTCTATTGTGGCGGCGGCGACGACGGTTTGCATCGGGTACCGGACGTCGTCGTCTTCGTTCCTCGGCTGCTCGTAATCGGCGTCTCGTGCTTATCGCCGGCCACACATACTAAGGGTCAATGTAGGGATGTGCGAAAACAGGTTGGTTCGATCTCAGGGTGTAATAAAGGTCACAGAGGACCTTCGTGTGTCCAACTAGGAAGACGACAATATTTTCTGTACCGCACTTCTGATTTATTGTGTTTGTCGTGACATCTGCCCAAGATGCACCAGAATTCTCGGAGAACAATTTCCGAGGTTGTATATAATTTCTTGTCCCTTATAACCGGTATTTCTCTGATGAAATTCTAATCCCCGAGGTAACTAATTTCCGCACTGCATGTTCGCGGATTCTTCCTACCACACATCTTTTTCACGTCTGCCTCCTCCAAGTCACACTGCTGAAGTCCCCCAATTCTAGCTCTGGTGCCTCCTCCGCACCTTCCCATCTGGACCACACAGATTTCTGCCCTTTTAGTTTCGAAAACATCCACCCTCGTTAAAATTAACGACCTAAGGGGACAAATATGTTTTCGAAACGCCCACTCCGAGAATCCTGGCTGTTTTTCTTCGAGCATATGGTTTTCGGGAGAAGTTCCCGTCACACTGTAGAAAGAGTAACTACCATGCTGCTCTGGTCTTTGTATTTTTAATCGAATATCCATAGTTCAGCTTTGCTAGATTGGCACTCTTGCGTAGAATACACTGTACAATTTAAAATGTTTAAGGGCTACTTGCGGTGGGGTAACTAACGGTAAATCAGATCAACCGCCTGATCTATATATGTTTTAATGATGTTTAAACTCATAAAATCATGGAGATGGTAATATACTACAGGGGCGGGCAGAATAGTGTCTGCTCCGAATCCACTGTGTATGCAACCTGCCTAACATTCTTGCTGGTTGGAGGAGTGGTGTTTCTTAGCTTCTTAAACTCATGGCAGCGGTGAATTGTTACAGCTAACGATCAGCGTGTTTGTTCCAAACAGGAAACAGATGGTCATACTTCTACTATGTGAAATCAGAATTACATGCATTAATTGTCATCACGCGAACATATGAGGAGACGTTCAAACTCTGGCGTAATGTCTGTAACAGCAATAGGAGAGGTGGTCATCTGAAACGCGAGATCTCCGTTTTGATCTTGCTATGTTCATCAGAGAAAAAATTTTCACAGACATATGTGGAGCAAAATATTGCTGTAACAGAGCCGGCAAATTCTCTCAAACCAACTGATTTGCTTTACACAGTTCTTTGAATATGTTTGTGTCAACTAAATCCGTGTACTTATTTTTACTTTCTCTACTGGTAAGTAGGGGAAGTATTGTATTCCACCCATAAATTCGATGTCGAGATTTCACCGGAAATATATGTTTTGAGAGACCCCTGAATCCAAAAAAGCAGTTTTAGAAAAAGGTCTGTGTGTGTCAGTGTGTCTGTGGACAGCATAACTCAAAAATGAAAAGTCGGATAAAAACCAAAGTTGGTATTTAAGTTTAATGTCTTTCAAGGATGCGACACAAAGCTTTTGAAGAAAATAGCCCCACCCTATACTACCCTTTACATGGAAAATTTTACGAAAATTTTGATTTTCTTGAAAATGGCTCTAACGATTTTGATTAAAATGTCATATGTTTGAGATATTTTGATGACAAATGAAATGTATATCTTGAGTTTCCTGGCTATAGCCACTGTAGTCTTATTTACTCTGGACGACTTTTGCATAACTGTTAAACTGTTAGAAATAGACCAAATCATACTGTACAAAAAATGTAGATCTTGCTAAATTACACAATTTGTGTCTGAATACATTTTCTTGTAGGTTGAACCATTTCGGAGATATTCCTTGTTTTGTGTGTCAGTTTTGGAAAACTTAGAACTTTTGTGAAATGGATCATCGTTGTTCATTTTTTATATCTTAAGCTTGCAAAGAGAACGGAATCTCAAAGCTTTAAAATATTTGACTATCGTACAAAGCCTACTGTATTCTAACATTCCCCTTGCATCTACAAGGAAATAAGCAATAAGATAATTTGTACAAATGTTTGTCTCAACGAACACGAAGAAGATATAGGAATAAGAGTTTGTAAGAATGGTTAGTACAAGAGTAGAGGAAGTTATGTGAGTGCAACATCAGATTTTTTGTCATTAGATCTGTTTGTAAATATACGAGTTCACATTGGAGTTAACTCTTACATGGACTAGGCTCTAGGGAGCTGCTTGTAAGTCGCACAGGGAGATGGACGTGTGGGAACACGCGCTCGTTACGGTTGAAGATGGAGCGGATAAACAAGTTGTTAGAAACTATTATTAAAGACATAAAAGTAATCAGGAACATGGAAAATGGAATAGATAAGAAGATAGATGCCAATTTCGGACAGACCAAAGCATTAATAGGACAATTTGAAGCAGAAGTAGAGGAAGAGGTAAAGGAGTGTAAAAGAGGCTAATTCGACTGGAAAACTGGGAGGAAAGAAATAGAAAGCTAAACGGAATTATTTTTGGAGCAAAGGAGAGAAGAGATAAAAGAGTTTGGCCGGATGTTGAGAATCTTTTCCAAGAGAAATTAAAGCTGAATATTATAGGATGGGAGATTGTGGACTCTTTTAGAACTGGAAGAAGAGGGCAGAGACCGAGACCAATACTTGTGAAAACAGCCACGATGAAATTTAAACAAGAAGTGTAGAGAAATAGCAAGCAATTATAGGGCACAAAACGATTTATTGAACAAGATTTGGGTAAGAAGCAAAGGGAACTGAAATCAGTTGTAAGAAGGGAAATGAAGAGAGCAAGGGAAGAAGGAAAAAAGGCATTCGCAAAAGGAGTCGACTTATGGATCGAAGGAGTGAAATAGGAAACTCGTCAGCGTTACACTGCATTGGAAGAATCCCAGCTACCTCGTGCAGCTGAACAGTTTACTCAGCAGCAGAGAGAACCAACACTTAAGCCAGCGCCACCTTCAGATCAGCGGAGGAATGCGGCGGAAATTGGGTCAACAGTGGGACGAACTTTGCAGCCGTCAGCACAGATGATTGAAGATTCACGAAGAGAAGGCTAACGAGCAGCAGCTGGTTTGGATAAGTCGAGGCAAAACTTAAGCGTGGTCTCAATGCCATCAGGTAATATTGTGGAAGTGAGAGATCGTGGCGAACTTAGATCAGCTTAATTTTGGGAGAAATGGTTCGGAATAGGGATTTGAGTTATCAATGGTGAGTTGGAATGTTGAGGGCCTACTTGAGAAAGTGTGTAGTGGTGACATGCAGCAATGCTAAAAAGTAGTGGGGTGATAATGGTAGTGGAAACATGGTTGAAAAATGAATTGAGTGTAGTAGTACCTGAGTTTGAAGGTAAAAGAAGAAAAAGCATTGTGGAAGAAGTCAATGCTATGGCTTTCCCTATGTGAAATTTATGCAAAAGTGACTATATTTGCATTACTATTGATTATAATCCACCTACTACATCAGAATTTTATGACACAAATACATGTAGGAAAATCAGTAGGGATATTGAGTAGCTGATCACTAAATACCGTGAAGTGGGGATAATAATTGCGGAGTTTTTAATGCTAGGAATAGTAGAACAACTAAATAACTAAAACTAACTGTACACGACAACTTAAATTACATAAAACTACTCTGACACTCACTAATAATCTGACACCCAACTGACTAAAACTAAAAACTGCCTTAACTGCCCACTGTTTATACTGGAGCCGGCTTGACGTAATCTCCTTCGAGTGCTTTCCTTGCGTACGTGTGCATGACTCAGCAAAGAAGCTTCTAGAGCAGACCTGTCGAACATTACTCCGAGGGCCTGAAGAGAGGAGTTCCCCCCTCCATAACTGCAGTAGCACGCGCTAGTAGAACCGGTTTTCGCTTTGTTTTTCCCGTTTTCCGATTTGATCATCACGAAGGGAGGGAAAATAGGGGAGTATTTTCACACCTGGTAAGTGCTGTTTGACACGCCTGTTCTAGAGCTTGCCGGACACTACGGTGCTATCACGCTGTTCGATCGCATACACACAGTCGCTAGTTGTCCTGTAGCCCCGGACCTCCTCCACGCCTCGCCGTCATTATTACGGTCACGCACACACACAACCGCTTGTCGTATCCAAGGTCACCCGGCCTCCTCTTGCCCGTATATTGTTGAACGACCCAATTTCACACTATAATATGTTCACCAAAGATTGAAAAATGGATTTTAGATTTTGAGGTCATGAGTACAGTAACATCTAGCGTCCATCTCCCTCTGAGGTTAGAATTAGGAGCAGTAAATACTTATTAGGAGGGAAGAATATATAGGGTCCTATTGATTTGTACAAGTTCACAGATAGAGTGAAGGAAAGTATGAAATATTCTATAAAGAACTAAATTTAGGAAGAGCAAACATACAAGTAAGAACAGAGGGCCCAGTAAATATAGGAAGAATTGAACAAGCTTTAGAATTTAGCTTAAAACAACATGTCGGTGGCAAAATGAAAGTTGAGGGCTAAAAGTAAGAATATACTTCCCCATTCCATATAAAGCAAAATGTTAAATATAAGGGGAAGCAACTTCAAGAGAGAGGATATTGTACTATTGGTAGTTATGTAATTGTGAGAGATGAGAAATATTCATTCATACATACATTAACTACATCTACAGTACAAGGATTAACAAACATTGAAAAGTCATTCTCAAGATTCCTGAAATCATGGAATCTATGTGAAGTAAACTCAGTTTTTAACTCTTCAAGAATGGGAATATAACTAATTAGTTTATCCTCTTGCACAGTATCAAGTGATTTTATACATTTGAAATAAGTATTTCATAATTATTATTTATTTATGCCAACAAGCTTACTGCTGGTGCTTTTTAAACACACAAGCCGTGTGTGGGCAGTGTTTAAGAGGTGGAATTAGGACTGAAAAATTCAATGCCATAGCTGGGATTTGAACCACGGATCTTCCGCTTATCGAGCGGCTGCTTTAACCATTAAGTTACCATGGCCAACTTGCCAGTACGACATTAAATTCCCCAGTTGATTCGTACTTTTTCCCGGTTAGACCACAAGGGAATCTCACATCAGAGATAAATACCCCAAGGGCAACTTACAATTGTAAGTACTTTATGTACCGGAGTTAAGTAACTTTTAGATGGTAATTATTATTTATTTATGCCAACAAGCTTATTACTGGTGTTTTTTAAACACACAAGCCGTGGTTCAGTTCCGTACTTTCATCCAAACCCTTCTTCATGAACACAAGCCTTAGAACAGCAACGTGATTAAGTCTTTTCTGCGAGATTGTCGAAAAATGTTTTTAATATTCTCAAAGCAGAAAAAGATCTTTCGGTGGTGGCAGTGGAAACTGCCACTGTCCGAGTTAGATAATAGTTGAAATAAATTGAAGAATAAATGAATAATAAATGTAATGAATCCAGGAATAACTTGGCTGACAACATTAGACTTAGAAATGTTCCATCACTAAAGATGCGCAATCCTACGCACAACATTGCAGCACTGTCGCACACCGTGTTGCTCTGTGAGCGTGAAATCTCATAGTCATTATGGTCACCATTAAGAATCCCTTCACGTCTTACGCTTTTGCGACTGTGTTTACAATTTCACTCTTCTGGAAGCGCACTTTAATCCGTAGAATTTATTGGTCGCGCGTTACTTCTTGACGAATGAAAATTTTATATGAAAGGTTGAATGCGAGTCACTACTCAGCTTTTGCGGGAACGAGAGAGAGGAGGTACAGTCTGCAGTGAGATGACGCACATGCTTCTGAGCTGAAGTAGTACAACACTACAAATCAATTTATCGCACTTCCAGTAATATCAGCCACACTATACCTCTATAACTGTTTCCACTTAACTATATTCCATTTCTTCTATTCCCGACATTTCTCCCTCGTCTGAATTGCTGTTATTTTCGTTGCATGCATACATCCGTACCGTACAAAACTTTTGCGGTCGACTGTAAACACAAACGCGACAGAGGAAAACAGAGGTGTCTGTTATCGTAGCATAAACATTTGCTGACCTGGTTATTAAGGGTAGGCCTACTCACTGGATTTCTGCTCAAGGTCATTCGTCAAGAACAAACGCGCAACCTATACTCTCATATATCAGTAAATTTATGTTGCGTATGGCCGTATGACATTCTCTATAGTCTGATTTTTAAAAGAAGAAACATGGCAGCAGTCAAGCAAGGGGGGTTAAGGGTAAGAGGGGAAGACCGTTGCTACGGAAACGTAAACAAAGGTTGCCACATTAGCCGCACTGATAAATAGTTTACTGCTCAGGTCAGTTATCGCTAAGTTGGTGGGGGAATGGAACTTGTTTGGATGTTCAGTTGCATAGTGTGTAGTTAGTCTACGGCTGTAAAGACGAAAAAACAGTGAATTCAAATTACTTTATTTGTATTGAGAACAAATTACCTTTGTTTTGATAGTAGGCTATAGCTGGATTTACCGTTCTTGGCCCCTGACCTTGAGTGGAAGTCCTGTAGTAGGCGAACCCATAGTGTTTGTCTCTTGTGTCAGCTCATATAATTCTGATAATGAAACCATGCACAACATGGGGAGGGAGGGGGAAGGTAGTGATGCTCTGAGACACAGTCCTTGCTAATTCACAGTTACTTTTAGTACCGTGTGCGGTTGAAGACAGATCAAGAAGTGAATATAGTGCATTTGTAAGACGTTGATAATAACATAAATCAATTATGCCACCTGCACTTTCTAAATTAGGGACCAAAACATTACACAGTCAGAGTAGAGAAATTGTTTCAAATGTATGAGCGAACATGAAGAAAGAAGCTAAAAGCAAAGAACTGCTTACATCAGAAGAATTTTTCAAAAACATTCAAAAAGTTCAAAAGCGCGTATCAGATGCCACAGGAGTATCAGAAAGAACAGTGAAAAGAATTGTTCAAGAACACAAACAAAATGAAAATCAGCACACATCTTTTGGAACTCCAGGCAAAAACACAATGTTCCGAAACGAGTAACGGATCTAGGTGACTTCGATAAATGTGTCGTTAGAAGAACGATTCAAAATTTTTATGTTCAGGAATAATGTGCTCCTACAATAGATAAATTGGTTATTATTTTAAGAGAAAGCATTAACTTTCAGGGCAGCAAGTCATCCTTAAACAGAATAGTTAGAGAACTGGGTTTCAAATGGAAAAAGACCAAAACAAACACAAAATTGTTGATAGAAAAGCATGACATTCGTTCTAAACGAGAAGACTATCTGAAAGCCATACGAAAGTATAGATCCGAAGGAATACCTATTATTTACACAGACGAAACATATACACACAGTAGCCACACCAACCCAAAGGGATGGACTGATGACAATACTACAGGTTTCATTGCTCCGGTTTCCAAAGGTGAGAGATTAATCATTGTTCATGCGGGGGGTGAACAAGGTTTTATTTGCAATGGCTTGCTTATATATAAATCAAGTCAGAAATCGGGAGATTACCATAATGAAATGGACACCAACAACTATGTTAAATGGTTAAAAACCAAACTTATTCCAAATTTGCCCCCAAACTCCATAGTTGTGTTTGATAATCCACCATTTCATAATACTCAAGAGGGGAAGCCTCCAACTTCAAATTCCTTGAAGGAAACCATGAAAACATGGCTCTCGGATAAAGGCATAGCATTCGACGAAAACATGACTATATCCAAGCTCTATGACCTAATAAAAGTGCACAAACCTAAATACATAAAATATTTAGTGGACAGAATTCTGGAGGAAAACGGCCATACTGCATTAAGACTGCCTCCATATCACCCAGAGCCCGCCTCGGTAGCGTGATGGTTAGCGTGTCTGCCTCACGTTCAAGAGGTCGCGAGTTCGAATCTCGCTAAGGGTAAGTTATCTGGGTAAGGTTTTTTTCCGAGGTTTTCCCTACCCTGAGAAGACGAATGTCGGGTAACTTAAAGCTCCATGGACCTCGGGCTCATTTGAGCATCATTTCACCCATTTCATTCCATTCATTCGTCCGATATGACACAATGTTGGAGGACGTTAATTAAAAAAAAAAAAAAAAAAAAAAAAACATATCACCCAGACCTAAACCCTATTGAACTAATCTGGGCAGATGTTAAACAGTGGGTCGGTAGCCATAATACCACATTCAAACTCAAGGATGTCAAGCGTTTGTGCTACACACGATTCGAAGAAATAGGTACAGAAAAGTGGCAAAATATTTGCCGACATGTAAAAGAAATAGAAAATCACTATTATAGTAAAGATATTATAGTGGAGAATACAATTGAACAATTTTTAATCGAGGGTGTTGCAGATAGCAGTGATAGTGACAGTGATAGTTTGACTGAGGACGTATCCAGTGAAGAAGACACTTTATCTGGTATTGAGCAACTTGAATAAATTTATATCTGCAGTGATGCATGCGCTAATACGAACACATTTGCATAACTAATTAAGCTAGATACATTGTGGAGGCATTTTCTGCATGGACTGTACTGCCTTTGTAAGAAGAGCGTTATCTGAGCAGCATACGATGCTGACGCACCAATTCGCATGCTGTTGCAGTCACCTGGCTTGGTAAGTAACTCGCTTTCAAGCTTTACATTTATTTCCTTCAGGGGCCAAGAACGGTGAATCCAGCTGTTTAACCCGACCAAGGCCAGTGCAGTCCTGCTTCGGAGGGCGCCACTTGTACGCGTTACGGCTTGCCCGTTCTCCTGTACAGTCCGGTTGGCAAAAGGTGAACAATAACAGATCTCATGTTGACATTTTCTCTGTATTATATGTATTGTATGCATACTCATACCATAAAAAATCAAATATATTCACAAATACTTTAAAATACAGTACATTTGTGCACTGAACACTACGCTGCACGTTAGTAAATCAGACTGTACAGCATTTCGTGACGTATTCGTGTCGTCACCGCGTTAGTTCGCCTGCTTGCCGCTTCCCATGCAGGACTGCACTCGCCTTGGTCGGGTTATACTAGAGATTACATGTTTGTGTTTTTGCTGCCGTGAGATAAACCCAAACGTTTGTTTATGTCTCGAGTATTGAACTATCTCCTTATTGACATCACTGCAGCTCTCCGCGTGGAGAAGCTGGCATTTCACATGTATCTTCTTTTAAAAATCACACTATAATCTGTCTCAACCTAGTTTCATCCTGTTGTAAACATCTGGGCGGGAAGAGACAGAGACAGAGATAATGGGACAGAAAACGGTTAAGCTGTTGATTGGTTTAGCGAAGTTAATGGGTGTTTTCTTTTATTTGCACACGTACGATAAATCCCTCCTTTAAGTACAGTATTGTAAGCAGTTTTCTGATCACTACTCTGCGCGAGCTAATTTCGGAGATAGAAAAGTATGCAAAGGTTTCGATTCTTATAAACGTAAATAGCCCCACATTTTATCTTTCTGCTTCACACACCACATAGATGTGTTTTGGGCTCGTGAGTTCTGAAAGGAACATATACAACAGATTTATACATAATAGTATACTGTATACAGATTAGATAGACAGGTGAAATTATACACACTATTAACGTATTATGTTAAATTAAGCTGCATTTTACTTAACAATTACTAAAGTACTCTGCTATTGCATATTTTTGCATTCCTATACCAGGCAGCTCTCTCACAATGAGGTCTGTATCGAGTTGAATGCTGATTAAGATGTTTTTGTTTATAGTGTGGGGTTGCTTCTGATATTTAACACTGTATTTCCTGTACATCTCGCGGACCTCACAAGGCCAAGGACACTTACGTATATGCAATTTAAAATCAGTAAGCTTTTCATCATGGAGCAGGCTGGTGCTTCAGCCGAAATGAAACACAATCGAGGCAAACCTTTAAAAAGTGGCGAGAGGCGAATGATCGCGCATTGTTTCGCAGTGTTTAAAGAAAGAAACCCGGAATCGTCTATAAAAAACATTGAGAAAGAAACTGGTCGTCTCTTTGTTGTTTCCGCAAGTAATTGTATATAGTGTTAGAATGGAACAGCAGGCATCCGGAACTCTAAGAACACCGGGAAAATCGCGTAAGGGTCAATCCACGTCAAATCGAACACCCGGTAAAACACTACTTTGTCGTAGGAGGTTCAAAATTTTTTTTATGAATAATAGGCATCAAATAAGAAGACCCGTATTTTTTTATTTCCGTATTTTTAAATTACTTGCTTAGTTATGGCTATTAGAAATTAAGCAATTTCTGCGCGCACCGTAATATAAAGTCACTTGTTACTCTAAGGCCATATAGAGTTGAGAGTTGGGGTTTGGCGCACTGGAAAGGTTAAATACAACACTTTTAACAACTTTCGATCAATCATTATTACACATAAATTTTAGACTGTTTTTTTGATGGTATATTTTGTAAAACCAAAAAATAGAATTTAAATCGATGTGTTAAAAACCTAAAAAGTATACACACGTACTCCCTGACATTTTATCTATAAAATAAGATGTTGAAAACTATGGAGCTTGCATTAGTGCATTTGCTACAGTTTTTTTTTTCTGGAGGCCTACAAGCGCACACGGACCAGTAACAAGCTAGGTGACTGCAGACAGCATGCGAATTGCCGCGTCAGCTATGCTACTCAGATAACTTCTTACTAAGGCAGTACAGTCCATACAGAAAAATGTATCCACAATGTCTTCACAATCTTTCTGATACTCCTGTGGTATCTGATACGTGCTTTTGAACTTTTGAATTTTTTTGAAAAAATCTTCTGATGTAAGCAGTTCTTTTGCTTTTAGCTTCTTCCTTCATGTACGTCCATACATTTGAAATAATTTCTCTACTCTGACTGAGTAATGTTTTGGTCCCTAATTTAGAACGTACAGGTGGCATAATTGATTTACGCTATGATCAATGCCTCACAAATTCACTATATTCACTCTTTATCGCAAAGATCTATGTCTTCAACTGCACGCTGCACTAAAAGGCACCTTTGAATTAGGAAGACTGTCTCAGATCATGCAGACATCACTACCTTCTCCCTCCCTCCCTCCCTCCCTCCCTCCCTCCCTCCCTCCCTCCCCATGTGCATGGTTTCATTCGCACAATTATATAATATGAGCTGATGAAACATACAAAAGCTATGGATTCGCCAACAGTTTAAAATGCATATTTTAAAAACATTTTGAAGATACTAATAGTGTACATATAATAGCGTCAGCTAGCAGTGTTCTCCTTACTGTACTGTTGTAAAGTTCATGGAACCTCAAGCAGTTGACAGTTGCCGTAATGGAAGGTGGCAATTGTGTGAGGTTACGGTAGCCGTCACCGCTGCACTGATTTGCAAGTAAGTTAATTACAACTGAACTATTAGAGACTCCATTCTGAATTTTTCTGAGAATATTGAATAAACTTCATTGTATTTTTAGTTTTTTTTTCCAGATTTTTAAATGGTCGACTTTATGTTATTATCTAACTTTAAAACTTTAATCGTATAAAATATAATACTAATAATAGTTAATAAAATTTTCTAATAAATACCTCACGAAATACTGCGATTTATCTTTAATTTGAGCCAAAGATCAAGTAATTTGCCTCATTACAATCGGAGGTATGATTGATCGAAGAGTGAGGAGTGCGCGATTTTTGAGACATTTCAAAAATTAATATCTGCCAAAATAAACTTGTTTATATAAAACGAAGAAACACGGGTCAAATATATTTTGTTCCAAAACACCAAAAAGAAATGTCAAGAAAATCTGAGAGA
Source organism: Tenodera sinensis (assembly GCA_030765045.1). NCBI lineage: Eukaryota > Metazoa > Arthropoda > Insecta > Mantodea > Mantidae > Tenodera > Tenodera sinensis. The sequence goes on from CM060964.1 coordinate 154,431,708, forward strand.
TCAAGGTCATTTTTTGCCATATTTTGTTCGATTTGACATGGAATGACTCATAAATGCAAACAGCGCATGGAGAAATAGGTACGACGATTTTACGAAAAGTGCTATACGCAGTAAAATTCATGATTACTTTTTCAGAAATGAGCCGCCGGCTGTAAATAAAATTTTGCATGCGTTAAATTCTGAAACAGACTTGCCGAATTTTTCACGAAGTACTCTCCACCAGTTGGTGATGAATATTGGATTGAAATTTCAAAAGCGAGGGCGGAAATCAGTTATAGTGGACATTGATGAAGTTGTTGAAAGACCTGTAATCACCGACGGTAGTAGTTCAAGCGACTGCGAATATACATCGAGAGATGACAACGCATCTCTATCAGGAGTGAACTTCTGCAGTAATCCGATTAAAGGTAACCATTATGTTACTGCATTACTCTTTATATTCCAACTCATAGATTTAATAAATTAATGTGTACACCAACTCTATTTATTGTCCAGAAGTTAGCGCTGTTATATACTGCTAGTGTTGCAAAACTTATGTGCGTGCCTGTAGGTCTAACACGTGGCGAGTTGAGTCAGCTCCGCCTTGTTGTTTACGGCAGGACTGAACTAGCTTGAGATATGGTATATAGGTGTCAAAACTCCTTCCTCTGTTTGGGAGTCATTGGTTCAGGCAGGTGCAGATCACACGCTCTTTTTGCAGCTCCCCCCCCCCCCAGAAAAAAAAAACATTATAAAGTTATTTCGAATCCCTTGCAGTATTTCTGTCGAATACTAAAAGAGAGCGTTCGATGTACGAAAGTCAAGGCTTACTCTTTATGAATGAAGAATGAATTTATTTCACTTCCATTGTATACAACCTATTAACTCTTTACATCTCATCCCTATTACATTATACATATAGGTACCTATTCTTCCTTTCTAATATACAATCTAAATACACTTGAGTTGCACCTGGTGCAAATATAGATAAACACCGTGGTTATCAATACATTATACACCAGGTTCAATGTCTATCTGTTTATAATACTCTCTTTTAAATACATATACCAATTTCCCTGATGACCTCCTTACAAATATACAATTTTATAATTTTAAAATGCCTCTCTTGTATTCTTTTTAGTCTTTCCTAATAATTCACCCAACTTCCTAACCTCTTCTGCATTGTCAGACTTTCTAATTCCCACTTTAATTATTTCTCTCAATAATTTCAACCATCTAACTGGTACCCATCGATCCCTCCATAATTTTGTCTTTTTACAATCCAAAATAAAAGCTTACTCTTTATGGTTTTACATTTGTTGCATCCATGGGGGTAAAATGTGTATCAACACGTTTAAATAAGGGCCCTAAAAGTGAATAGTGGTGGACAGAAGAACCTTAAATGTTGTTCTGAATCATATGTGTTGGTGTCTTTTATAGCGTTCAACAAAGCTTTTATTGTAATTAATACACTTTAGAAGCTGCAATGTGCCTCACATTATCTTGTGCTACTTAATTAAATGAATGGAAATACTTTGCTATTTCATTAAGTTGTGGAATTCTTGCCTGCACCCCCTTGTGTCACGGCCCGCCCTGGAAGGGTGTGTGACAGGACGTAACATGGGAGCGTAGCTGGGTAGTTAGGGGTAAGTTGAGCAACTCATAGTACCAACACAGGTTACAAAAATAGACTTAATATAATTAAATAGGATAAGAGATAACAAGAGAAGCAAGCAAACCGTTCTAGGAAAGTAGAGGTCTAGAGGTCTTTAGGTCACCCCGAGCCGATGTAAAACACACGTCCAGGTTAGGGATGATTTCCTGACGAGCCCATGACACTCCCGGTCTGCCCTGCTAACCTTCCAAACATCACAGCGACGTGGATTCGTGTAGCACATGAACACTGGTCCCCCGGCTTGATCAGAATTCGGGGTTTAAACTCATGAACCTCGCTTACCAGGAAGCTTAGCCAATACTTGGTCAGCAATATCAGCTCACTGCGGGTGAAAGACCTAGGTACATGACCCAACCATGCAAGTGATCTTGCAAGAAATTCCTTTGAGAATAACCTGGCCCATAAGTTACACTTGTATTTCCCACTTACATTGGCATCACTGCAATAGCTCTGTCCACGACAATCTTGGATATTTAGCCCTAGTCTTAATAAAACATCACTCACAACACTGAAGACACTGACTGGGTCTGTTGCTTATGTTTCGTAGAACCCAACATGGACGTCTGCAGACGTTTTTCAGGGGGTGGGTGCATGTTGGAAGTTTGCAAACAAACAATATTAATTTATTATTATGTTCTCAAAAACTGTAAAAGATACGCGTTAAAGCATGTGTTGCAGATAACCTTATTAATTTGTGCTGAATAAAAATTGTTTGAATCAAAATTAAAACAAAAGTCTTGACTGCACATCACATTCGCCAATTCCCAAGCGAGGGCCGCGGTCCGCACCGCCCCCCCCCCCCCTTGCCCTCCCTTCGCGACGCCCATGGAACCCAATGAAATGCTCTTGTATCTCAACTTCCTTGGAAACAACGCGCAATCACATTGACAATTTTATTTTTCTTTCATTGAGGCAGCAGTAGTTTCATCCATAAGCAAGCCAAAATAACCTGCGTTTTGAATTTCATTCTTCAACGAACGAAGCAATTGCCTTGCCATGCTTTGAAGCATTTCATTTTCTGCTTCGTGTAACGTCCACTTAAGATTGTCTTTCAGTACCTATATCGCTGAAGTTGTAGTGAATCTTCGCATGTGAACTACAGAAGCACGTGAAAGTTACTTGTTTTGTCATTATGCCCCCTGGTCTCTATCTCTTGCTTCGCTAAGTATAACATGATTAAAATAATTTAGATAAGATGGCACGGGAATAATAATAGGTCTTGCGACTTTGAAACATTTGGACTGCATAAAGCATTCACTCTACTCTGCACTGCTGCAAGTTTGCAATACGATTCTTTGTGACACAGAGAGCTTTCATAGGAATTAAATTTCCTTAAAGTATGTCTGCAGTTGGAAAAGCAAATAGAAATAAAACAAAGTTTCCCTTTGGTGGCAAAACTTTACACCTTTTTGTACCTTCCTTCCTTGCATGCTATACACAATGCTGCTGTTTTGTTTCGATCGTAAATAATCCACGGATGTTTACTAGATCATGAGATTTGAAAAGTTCTTGCAATACCAGACATTTTTGTTTGTTGTTCACTAATTATATTATCGCCAACTCTCGAATTATTTGAAGACAAACTTGGTTCTTGGGTAGGTATGTACTACATTTCCGAACCGAATTTATTCTTCAATACAACTACAAGGTTTACTTCTGTTCAAATTAGCTTCAACTGATTCCTGTTCCCCTGTGAGCTCCGAGCGCTTTAAACTGTAACATTTAAGGAGAGGAGGAAACTTGTATTGTGGACCAAGTGTTGTTAAAGGGAATTTTCCATTGTTATAGCAGGAAATTTTGGTCTTAAGATGCAGCATTCGAATAAAGAAGACGGGTAAAGTAGGCGCTGAATCTTGGTCATAGAAACTAGCTTTAGAATTTTGGTTGTTTTAAAAAACATGGTAACGAGGTGCAGCAACCGTAACGTTCCCAATGTATGCTTCTTTATGAACCTTGCTTGTAATTATGTAACCTTTTGGACACATTAAGAATGAAGTATACCACAATTAAGATGCATTATCACGGAGTATCCTATATTACAAAACCGTTAAGCCTGCCGTGTATACTTGAGGGTGCCATATGTTTAATTCGGCTCTCGTAGTACTATTGCCTCGAGTCAATATACCCAGAAAAACCAGAGCACCGAAAAACAAAAGTGAAACACGTGGTTTGTTTTATTTTAGACCAGCATCGCCGTCGGTACTGAGCTGTAAAGGACTTTTACGGTTTCTTCTGTATGTCAGTATTCATGTGTGTGCGTGTGTGTGCGCGCGTGTGTGCGTGCGTGTGTGCGTGCGTGTGTGCGCATGTGCGTGCGTGTGTGCGTGCGTGTGTGCGCGCGTGTGTGCGTGCGTGTGCGTGCATGTGCGTGCGTGTGTGTGTGCGCGCGAGCACGCTCGCGCATGTGTACGTGTAGGTTTCTTTTTTTCATTCACTATGCAACTTATAGTTGTATAGATGCTTCAGGTTGTTGTATGGCTAAGACTACAGTCATTGTTGTTATGGCAACGTTATCGTTATACATAACAAATCTAATTCTGTAAGTCTGAGTTGGCATTTGAATACGAAATTTCCACAGCAGTCTGATATATCCGGGTAATTTTTAAATGTCCTAGCAGAAAACTGATCAAAGAAATTGTACAGGTTGAGGAACATTGGACATGTGGCATCACATGGGAGCAGCGCACGAAAAAAAGTAAAATCTTCCAATGTCTATGACCAATACAATTTCATCGGTGTTTAGAACAGAAACAGCAACGAATGGAGAAACACTAGAGAAATGTGTGGCAGTGTTCCTAGCTTAGGAATACCAGCATTTGCAATTGAACTTTATGTATTTAGAATACTTTAAGGTAACCCATCTGTGAAAAATGGGCAAAAATGAGAAAAAATTTCATTTTGGGCTTTTTATACCATAAATAAGTTTAAATTTGGCTTTCATTTTCATGCTTTTGTTTACTCATCTGCGCCCTTTAAATGACTTCACCGAGGGTTTTAAATGGCCATGTGCTAGGTGGTATGTCAGTTTAACTGCACAGAAACACTCGAAGCAAGGTAAGTAGAGTGCACTCGAAGTGCTTGCAATGATTTTCCGACTCAATATCTGTTCAGTTTGAGTTTGAATTACGCGGTTTCTTGTGACAAATTAGCTGAAACATGTTGGCTAACCTGAGAATCATCTATATGAGAGCTATCTGTTGGGCAAATTCCAAAGTTCTTTGGTTTATCTAGAGGGAAAACGTACTAACCTCATGGTGCTTTGTGAAGAAATAGTGAAGAAATGCCCAAAGGAAGATTTTTTTCAAAAAAGAAAACAGAAATTGGTGTAATATATGAAATTTGTGAATATAATATGGGTTATGAAGCTTTACAGCATGTAAAGTATGAGGTTCAGGGTAGAAATTTCAATGAAATTGGGGAGAAATTAAGTAAAATTAGGGCAAGTGTCGTCTGAAGGATAGTGCTAGGCATTCTAAAAGGGGCTACAGAACTGCTAGGAAGTGACTGAAATTTGAAAAAACAGCTAAAAGGACCTCTGAGGGTCCCACATACGGTGCAGGCCAGTTTTAATCAAGTACATTTGTATTATTTTGCAGATACTTTCTTGAAACTTGGTACACATATTGTTCAAAGTGTAGGAATTAAAACATGGCTCTAAATTTTTGCTGTACCTTAATAAAAAAGCTTTTATTTCAAAAAGGAATTTGTAAAATTGGTAAAATTCTCAGAAATTGGATTATGCAATTTTCAAATTTTTTTTCTCCGAAACAAAATAAATTACTAAAAAAACACCAGCCAAATGTTGTAGCACTATATGTCATTGATTAGCTGTAGAAGTTGAAATGTTCTTGGTTGAAAAGTATGCACCGAGGATCATTTTTCACATAACCTTACAGAAATTTTAAAAAAAATTGTTTAAAAAAACTATTCAAGATATAAAGTTCAAACTCATAATATTGTTTTAACTCTGAGCAACAAGCCTATCCCCAAAATTTGAGAAGAATTGGACGAAAAATGGCAATTTTTCAAATTTCACAGATGGGTTACCTTAAACCACTGACTCTAATTTTCTGCAGAATTTAGAATGATTATTATGCCATATACCGGGTGGAAGGGAAGCCATTACATTAATTTAAACCAGTGGTACATCTCGTTATTTGGAACACATTTTGTATCTTACGTTTTTGTCTCTATTTCCTACGGAGATATTTTAGTTTTATCGAAAACAACCTGGCAACACTGCAGATTGTGTTGGTGTCACTTTCTCTAGCTCAGTACATGAAAAAACAGCGTAACGGTGCGTCTGAGAAACAAACTCATACCCTGTCTTGTCCTTCCGTGTTTACCATGGAGTGTAGGCCAATAACAAGCGTTAGCTCCCAACGAAAGCGAAAGTGCCCGGCCTGTTTACATTCACAAACTAGGTCAATTCCCTGACCAACCAGAACGCAACGTTGTCGACTTACCTAATGACCTAGTTGTCGACGGGCCCTTAAACCCAAATCACTCACTCACTCACTAAAACTCTTGACTGAAATGAACTCATCAGTTCCCTTGTCTGAAATAATAAAGAGATTCAAAGCTCAGTCTCTTAGTAAACATGTTTATGTGTTCTGAATAGCCTATGCAAACATGATACATTTAAATTTATGGAACTATAATAGGCCGAAAAGCAAACTTACCCAAAATCTTTGTAACTGCAACAGGTAGAACAGTGTACCCTCCTTTCGGTCCCGATGGTTTCGATTTCTAACCATACCCGTTTTTTTGTCATTGTTAAAGTTGTCATTCAATTAGTAGTAGCATACAGATCTCTTCATTTAAATACCATAGGTGCTGAAAAACTTCTTTAGTGCACTCGAACAAACTCTTGCATTTACTTTTTCGTACAATTTTAATTCTTTTAAAAAGCAACAACTCACTGCAAAGTACGCCGATTGCTGATAAGCTCAGAAACTACCATTTTGCATATATATTCACCACAAACAAACAGATGTTCTTCAGCTCATGCAATTCACTAACAGTGAGACAGCTGAGAATGAAAGAGGAACATCTTCGATGATTCTTTTGGCCATCCAACTTGCATGATGCAAAGCGCCAGACTGAAGCCCACAGTTGTCCCCAGATACACGATACACAATTCAATGAGTTCACGGTAATAACTTATCAGGTGTTCCCTTTTTTTTTTTTTTGTAGCTTTCGGAAGAAATTAATTTCACCAGAGTTCCTCATTTCAGTTGTTTCTTCAGACGAATCATTAATAAACTTCCAAAAACAATGAACTGTTATCACCTTTCCCCTTCCTTACCTCCTCTCTATAATTCTAATCCTCGCCCTTTCCTCTTTTGCTGCCAACTTCCTGTCAACACCTCCAAGATAACCTCTACGGTGGGAATCCTAGCCTTTTCCCAAAATATTACACATTCACGCGTAACTAAAGTAGCACTTTCATTGATAGTAAATTTCTCTTTGCATACGCAAAACAAGACTGACATAACTTGTTGATCATATGGTAATTTATGTCCACTAATCTTGTGCGTAACTTCACATACTAAATAAATAACTGTCAGCATTTCTTAATCTACCGGCCATGATATAAATAAAAATTTCTAACATTACCCAATAAAAACCGAGGCTCCGCTGAAGGTGGACAGTAATGCAGCAGTCGAGCACTTGCATAAACAGGAATACGCAAAATGGCGCAACTTCTCTGTCATTGCTTCACGGGTTCCTCTTGCTCAATTTCAAGAAAATAGGTATTAAAATTTTTCTTAAAACAAAAGAAAAAAAACTAGAGGGTGTGCGTGAAGAAATACGAAATTCAACAAATAAGGACGACCCTAATGAATACCTATGACCGCTCTAGCTTGACTACGATTGTTGGAGTGTTTGTGGTGGAGGCGTTCGGTGCTCCTTTTTCAGGCCTATGCTATTCCAGCATTTCGCAGGTACGGCCAAAACCGCCCAGATAGTTCTCTTCCATTTTTCTGTAGCGATCACACTTTTCTAAGCAGGATCTCAGCGACAAGGCATCTACGTTGGAGCCGCTCTTTCCTTGGCAAAGTTCGGATACGCAGAACTTGTGTTCGTATGGCCTCTGGATCCAGCGAGGTGTGAGTTTTCAGATTCCTGAAAATCAGGACCGAAGTGAGAGGGCGACGGTCAGTCCTTAGGTGGAATGGTTTGACCACACAGATACTTATATAGGTCGTCTGTATTTATACGAATGCTAGAAACCACAACCAAGTAAGACAGTAGTCTCCTCTGCTCTGATTAGCGTATTTTATCCTCTGTGCCACGTATCCAGTAGGTAAAGAATTTTATTCCACCCAGAACTTGATATAGAGATGTCACGGGACATACGCGTTTTTTTAAGAAAAAATAAAATAAAAAGAGTCTGTGTGTACTCGTGTACGTGTGTCCGTGAGTGAGTGAGTGAGTGAGTGAGTGAGTGAGTGAGTGAGTGAGTGAGTGAGTGAGTGAGTGAGTGAGTGAGTGAGTGAGTGAGTGAGTGAGTGTGTGTGTGCGCGCGTGCGTGCGTGCGTGCGTGCGTTTGTGAACAGCATAACTGAATAATGAAAATTCGAATAGGTGCCAAACTTGGTAATGAAGTTCAGTATCTTTCACGACACGAAGATTTTCAGTCAAATCCTTCAACCTTCTCTTAACATAGAAAACATTTCGAAATTTTTGAGTCGTTGAATTATGGTGGTAATGATTTTAGCTAAAATACGATTCATTTAAGATTATTATTTATTCACAAGCTTACTGCTGGTGTTTTTAAACACACAAGCCGTGTGTAGGCAATGTTTTAAGAGGTGGTCCAACGGGGAAAAGGTACGAATCAACTGGGGAATTTAGTGTCGTACGGGCAAGTTGGCCATGGTAGCTTAGTGGTTAATGCAGCCGCTCGATAAGGGGAAGATCTGTGGTTCAAATCCCGGCTATGGTATTGAATTTTTGAGTCCTGGTTCCACCTCTTAAAATTCATTTAAGATATTTACATCACAAGTAAAATGGATATCTCGAATTTTCTTGAAATAGATTAGAAGTCCTCCAGGGATGTCGAACAGCTCTCCCAAACTGTGAACTTGAGACACGCGGGCTCTTGCTACCGGTCTCACCTATATTGTATACGCAGCTAGAAGAGTAGGGGTGAGCTGGTGCCAAACAACAACAAACAGTGGCAGCTGGTACCATGCTTCATGTTTGTAGAATTTAAAAATGGAAATACACTGTTGAATTAGTCACTGATCCTTTTTTATTGTTTGTTGCTTATTGTCTTTTGAATGCTTGGTAATGTTTCCTGCCCGCAAGTTTATCAATTTCAGGTTCCATCTCTGAAGAACATAGGCTTAACACTGACACTAAATGTCTGTCAGTACGACTGAGCGTTTTGTTATTATTTAATTTAGAAAAAAAGACTGTTCACAAATGTATGTCGACACAAACATTTCTATCAAACGACGCGCAGATTGGCGAAGATTGGGAAATGTAGTTTCAGGTAACGAAATATACAATTTGACACCTAAATTTCCTGAATTGCGCAATGGTGTGTTGTTTTGCAAGTCAGTTAATTATAATTACAAATCATGCGAGAAATCACGAGGATGGACGCTGAAAGGGTTGTTGAAGAGTCTCCATTCGGGATCCATTGACTCAACTTCTCCAAATCTGTTCTTGAATTCATTGAGGAGATCCTCTAACAATGTTTTGTAGTTTGGCATCAGATGCTTACAGCTATCATTGAATACACTTTGCAAACAAGGAAAATATGCCCATCCTCATTATCAACTTGTGTTATCCACAATTCAAGCTTCTCCATAAATGCCTTCAAGTCGTCAAACATGTTGATTATGAGTCTGTCCTTACCTTGTAATTTCAAATTAAGGGAATTGAATCACAAATCCAGTCTTCACTATAGAGTTCTGGAGTTTGTAAATTGTGAGTTTCTAAGAATGTTTTTATTTCACTTCGAAGATTATAGAATCTAGTCAGCATATTACCATGACTAAGCCACCTTACTTGACAGTAATACGAAACGTCCGAAAAATCAAAGTTCACATCTTCAAGAAATTGTTGGAACTGTGGATGACGTAAAGCATGTGAGCGAATAATATTGACTATTCTTACAACGGCCGTCATAACATTCTTTACAGTAACAGACTGAGTACAAAGATTTGCACGATGAATAAGACAATGAATGAATTTAACTTTGTCTGCATCGAGTTCTTCTTGAGTCAGAAATCTTCGTACTCTTCCTACAAGTCCTGTTTCTTGTCCCGTCATACAAGGTGCACCATCTGTTGCCATGCAGACTAATTTGTTCCATGGAAGTTTAAATTTAGCAATAGTTTTTATTACACCATCAAAAATATCTTGTCCTCGAGTCCGATCTTTTAATGAAACAACATCGAGAAGATCTTCAAAAACATTGCAATCTAAATCGACACCCCTAATGAATATAACCAGCTGTGCTGTGTCTTTGCGGTCCGTACTCTCATCAAGGGCTAATGAGTAACAAGTAAATGTGTTCATTCTTTCTATTAGTTGTTCCTCCAAATTATCTCCCATTTCTGATATACGTTCCGCAACAGTATTACGAGACAGACTTATACATTGAAACGCATTAACAAGTTCCGGACATATTTCTTCTGCAGCAATAATGAGACAGTTTTTAAGAAATTCTCCATCCGTGAATGGTTTTGAAGCAGAAGCAATGTGTTTGCTGATTTTGTAGCTAACAGGAACCAAACTTTTTGTACTAATGCCCGAAGATGTTGATGGCGATGACAACAACTACGAAGATGATTAGGGTTTAGGGTTTAAAGGCCCGTCGTGCGATGATGATGATGATGATGATGATGATGATGATGATGATGATGATGATGATGGTGGTGGTGGTGGTGGTGGTGGCGGTGGTGGTGGAGGAGTATTTTCGAAATTCACTCTTCACTGAAATTCCTCTATAGTCTTTTCACGAGCAACACCTGATAATTTGTCCGGGCCATAAGTTGCAGCATGTTGAGAATTAAAATATCTTTTAATATTCTAATGACTTATATATCCAATTTCTGCTGTACATATTAAACAACGTGCCTTGCCGTCATTTAAGATAAAGAAGTATTGATCAGTCCACACACGTTGAAAACACCGTTCTCTGGCCATACTAACCGCCACAGTATATTTGTCAACAAACGAGGTACGGCACACCACTCAGACTGACTGACTGTTGTTCGAGCACAACTGCGACTGAAACAAGCACCCGCTCATTTCACAGCTTGGGAGCGCTGTTAGACATTCCTGAAGTCCTCTTTACTCCGAAGGGATTTCCTATAATTTTATTCAACTGGTATACGTTTGATAAAAACGTACTGTACAAAAAACGTGGATATCATTTAGGCACACAATTTATTTCAAGTAAAATATTAGTGAAATAACCCATTTGCGAGATATCGTTTATTATTGGTTTGAATTTGTCAATGCCTTTGTCTTTTTACTTTAACTACCCCTTACCTAGGAGAAGTAGTGGAAGTATTGCAGTCTATCCAAAAATTCTATAGCGAGATTTGACCGGAAACACTCCCTTTGAGGCTATGTGCATCCATCCAAAGCCCCTTTGAAAAATGTTGGCTTGTATGTGTATCTGTGAGCAACATAACTGTCAGATAAATACTTACCAAACTTGTATTCAGGCGACTCAACACTACCCTCACAAAGAAACATTCTCCCAAGTCTTTATTTTCACAAAAAGGGCTATAAGGATTTTACCCCATGTTTAAGATCGTATTTCTGTGACAAATAAAATGTGTATCTTGAATTTTCTGCGAATAACGTTTAAAGCCCTCTTCATTCTGAATGACTTTTGTATAATTGGTAGACAAATTCTTACTACACAAAAATGCAGATGTCCTTAAATTAAAATTAAAACATTATTTTGTTGTTTAACGACGCTATCAATTGCCAGGATCACATTAGCGTCACCGGTGTGCCGAAATTTTGTCCCGTAGGAGTTCTCTTACATGTCAGTAAATCTACTGACGTGGGGCTGTCGTTTTAAGCACACTTAAAAACCATCGGGCTGAGCCGGCTTTGAAACCGCGACCTTGGGAACAGTAGGCCAGCGTCTAACCAACTGTACCACCCAGAACGACAGATCTCCTTAAAGGACATGCTTTATGTCAAATATACATAAAGTGTTACAGATGATTATCTCTGAAATGAATACAAAAAACCAAACGCGAGAATTCCAGATCTTATTGCAGGAAGGGGCTCCCAAATTGTTCTATGGAAAATATTTCCACAAGGCCCCTTATGGGGCCAACATCAGAATTTTAAATGGAACCATGATGCTTATTACACTCTGGTTCCCATCAATAAGCGAAGCAACTTTGATTAAAACTCTATTTTTCTCAAATGAATCGTCGATCTATTAAATAATGTTTTCATTGAATTTAGTACAGCTCATGAACTCGGGGATGATCTGGACATAATGGGTTCAAATCTCCTGAAGTCTCACAATACAACACTGTATGTAATTGGTCATGTTGATTATTCACTGTAGCCCTGTAGCTCTTCAAAATTTAGAAAAAGTGCTTATATGCTAATAGAGGCTACTTTGTGCATTAAATAAAGCAATGTAAAGTAATCACTTGGTATTTTTACTTACTTATTCTTTTAGTGCTCTTTTCTATAGTCCATCACGGACAAGAACGATCCCGTTGTGGAGCTGACTATGAACCACGTGTGTGACACTAATCTATGTGTGTTCATATAAGTTTTGCAACACTAGCTGTAACAACGCTAACTTCTTAAGCAAGACATTGCCAGTAACTTGTTAAATCTGTCTTACAGAATTAACATTATCGTGTGCTAACATAATGGTTAGGCTTCGGAGTTTCTTTCTTTAGGATATGTATGACTGAAAATTTGAAATTCTCAACTCATAATATTAAATTTGTACCAGAGCACAGTGAGATAGAACCACCATTTTTGTGGCCAAAATTAATGCTCGAGAGTTTAACAAATCTATGTGTTTATATTTTCCAGATAAGAAGTATGCATTAACTTAAATTAAGAAAAAAAGTTTGAAATGCATATATTCACAAAAATTGTTAATGAAGCACTA
>CM060964.1:154446989-154484489 GCA_030765045.1 Tenodera sinensis
AAATAATAATAAAACTAATACTAATGTTAATAATATAAACAATATAAGTAATATAACACTAACAATAACAATAATGGCAAATAAAAAAATGTCAGTCTGGTGGCTCAGTTGGTTAGACGCTGGCCTACTGATCCCAAGGTCGCGGGTTCAAATTCGGCCCAGACCGATGGCTTTTAAGTGTGCTTAGAATGACAGCTCCATGTTAGTAGATTTACTGGAATGTAAAAGAACTCCTACGGGACGAAATTCTGGCACACCAGCGACGCTGATGCGATCCTGGGAATTGACAGCGTCGTTAAACAACAAAGTAATTTTTAAAAGACAAACATAGTACCAATAACTAAAAATAATATTAAAATACAACAATAACGATAAGAAACGAAGAAATGTCAATGAAGCATTACGTGCCCTTATGTTTTCATGGACTTTGTTACGGCAAATTACAATCTGTGGTCCATAATGTTAGACAATAGTAGCATATACAGGAATGAGTTTATTCCCAGGAAAATAAAATCCTGTAAGTGAAGTGGAAAATATATTAGGACTGGGTGTATTATCACGCGCTACACACGCTAGTTGAAAGCTGGGGAATTCCTCTCCCGCTCGCTTCTCTTACAAGCGGAACAAGGTTCACTAACGCCACTGACTGGATTTACCCCGGGGCGTCCTGCAACTCTTTTTAACACCCAAAGGTTTATCTACTTGCCTCAATGCCGGGTGAAGTGGGCTACATTCTATAAATGTTTCATTAGTAATAAAAACTTACCGCCCCAGAGGAAAACGTTACAACGTGACACAAATGGATCGCCAACGTCGCGTATCTGTGTCGTGTTGGGGTTGTATGTCACGAAATGGTTGAGGTGCGTTTGGCAGCTTGATGGCACAGTTAATAGCCTGCAATATGAAGACATCCTGGAAAACGTCATGGTTCCTTCTGAGAGGACCTTTTATCCCGATGGAATTATTGAATTCCCGTCCACATTTCAAACTGGTTCCCGCAAAGGCAAGATATCTCAGTGATTAATTGGCCTCCTTGCCCACCAGATTTGAGTCCGATTGAAAATGTGTGGGTAGACGTGAAGAAAGTTAATTAATTGGCCTGCAGGACAACGCAGGACAAAAGAACTTTTGTGGGATCAAATACAGGATGCTTGGGAGAGAGCCCGTAGAATGAGGGCAGTAATAGAAGCAGAGGGCCTACACACCCAATATTAAGTTACATTGCATTTTTATTTCAGTTTTCCACATAGCAATATAATATTTACTTTATTTATTTTGAAAACCAAGAGAGTGTTTCTGTTCTTATGTGTGAGCATAAATGCCTTAAAAATAATTTAAACCTTAACAATTGGAAAGTATAATATGCGTAATAAACGTTTTGTATTTCTGCAAAAAACTAAAAATAAATAAAATTATTTAAGAGGTGGAATCAGGAATTGAAAAATTCAATGCCATAGCCGGGATTTGAACCACCGGGATCTTCCTCTTATCGAGCGGCAGCTCTAACCACTAAGCTACCATGGTCAACTTGCCAGTACGACAGCTGGGTAACTTAATGTCGCACTGGCAAGTTGGCCATGGTAGCTTAGTGGTTAGAGCAGCCGCTCGATAAGAACAAGATCCGTGGTTCAAATCCCGGCTATGGCATTGAATTTTTTAATTCCTGATTCCACCTCTTAAACATTGCCCACACACGGCTTGTGTGTTTAAAAACATCAGTAGTAAGCTTGTTGGCAGAAATAAATAATAAATAAAATAAAATTGTGCTTGAGATACGAACCTCCGTAGGTCTAGCTGCTGCGCACATGCCTATAACCACTCGGCCATCAGCTCACATTGAATACCTAGATTCATTATGAGAAATAACAACAGAATGACGCTAAAAACACGCATTCCGTTACACCATTGTAAACCGGCCGCGGAAACGACTTGGACTTAAACAAATATATGCTTCCACAATCTGCTCTTTTTTATTCTTTTTTGCTTGTCTTAGGGTGTATGTTGTGATGTTTTCGTGAGTAAACAATTAAATTGATACTTAGGCTTGCAAACGGCTTTATATGCATAGCAATAATTTCCTATTCCGTACTATTTTGGGTACATACATGACAGAGAAAGAGAGAGAGAGAGAGAGAGAGAGAGAGAGAGAGAGAGAGAGAGAGAGAGAGAGAGAGAGAGGGAGAGAGAAGTACCATTGTAGTGAAATTAATATGAAGTTTAGCGAAATATTAGTTCTTCGAATAGCGAAAATTAAATATCATTTCTGTGGGGGCAACAGAACATATACAATGGACATATATACTTAACAATTTCGTCCACAGAGTTTAAAAGCATGAAAAACAAGCTGCTCTCAAGTATATTACAGTTATGGCACATTCTGTTCATAAAGAGCCGATAATTCTCTTTATTTCAGACTATGTGTAAAAGAGACGCGCATTTGGAAAGGACGTAATCACGAAACAAGAGAGCATCATCACGTAATCATCGAACGCAATGGGTCGCAACATTTCTCCTACTATGACCAAATGACTTGTGTTGTTAGATGAGCGCTTTTGCCATACTGCTGTGTTTTGTGTACACGAGCACTTTGGTTACTACATCATTACAATAATTGGTATGAACAGTTTGCCGTGCAAAATGCGTATTAAAGATTCTTGTCACTTTCACCAGCCTCTCTCTCACTGCTGCGGTGTTGTATCAGTTCACCATGGAGCACCTACAAGGTGAGACATTGCTTGCTAGTTCGTGTTTCAGTGTACTGTGAGTGTTGTGTAGCTACTAAAACAGTGTGCACTGGTAGGTTCTATTTGTACAGTTAACACGTTCGGCATCAGTATTTAAAGAGAGGAGTAGTACTGAAATAACAAGAATAACGTAGAATCAGCCCATTACTTAATTCTATCGAAGACTCTCTTGTACTAAGCTGAAAAAGGAAAAAAAAAAGAACGTAAGTTCGGCGTGACCTCGATTCCTTATGGAAATAAATATATTTACCATTCTTTGCCATGAAACTTTCCAATAAAAAGCACAATTGGATAGTAAACTTAATCATATTTTCTACAAAATTAAAACTTGTTTATCAGAGTATAGATTTTCCAGTGAAAACATTGCGATATTTTATATCTTCACGAAAGTAAGGAATTTTCAAAGCCATATGAAAATATTTAAATATTCTATTATCTTTAAGGAATAAACTGCTTTAAATTTTAATATTAAACATTATAGCTGCTACTTATATCAGCTTCTGAAAAGTGAACTTTTATATTTTTTAGAGCAAGAGCTTAAATTTTCTACACGTAATGCGTAGGAGCATGAGCACAGTGTGCTAATAAAGGTGCCAATTTTGGTAAAGTGGAAAATAAGTTCCTGTTATCACCACAGTACTGCATTGACATAACAATGCAAACTTGCTTCAGTAATGGAGCGCTTTTCACTTGTTTGTGATTTACTTCTTTTAAATTGGCTTCGGGAACAGAGCCCATATTCTTGTGGAATTAAGTTTATACAATCCCATATTATAGCGCGCAGATACCTACCTACAACATATCAGTTTACCACGATATAGTCTGCGTTTTCGTTTAATACAGAATTATTGATACTGTGAAAGAAGTTCCATCATAGCGAAAGTGGGTTCATTTCACCACCGTTCCCGCCGCTTAGTTACTGGTGGAATTACTCTTCCGTTGTTACGTAACTCCGAGGAAAGGTACCTCTTACTTTCCGGTATCGGAGAAATACGTATCTAGCAAAAGCTTCAGTGGAATTTAGCAGAGAAAGGTTGCGAACAAAACCGGTCGTTTTCTCAAAAATTAAAAATTGAGGTTTTTATGCTTTCGATAGCATTATATAGGTATCAATCGAAATTTTTAACTGACTTGGTTCAAATATGGTCGTTTACATGTGAAAAAATAGAGTAACGGTGATATTTTCAATAAAATGTGCACAAATCCATATCACACAGGTATGTCTTATTTGATTTGCATCAAATCTGCACATTTCCATACCGTTACAAAGGCGTGTTTCCATTTTAAAAACGACAGTTTCATCGTGCTTGTAAACTTCCTTTCCTTTCAATGGTTATTACTGTGGAGGCACCTCAGTGACTTCTCGTTGGTCACATCCTATCATTAGAGACATCACTTCCCACCTCGCGCGATTTCTAAACAATCAACTCACTATTAGTTAGTTGACAACCGTATTTCTTTTTTCTTTCTTTCTTTTTGGTTTTTTTATGTTAGTGTAAATGTTTATCAAGAGAAATGGATAGCAAAGACACAGTTGTAGCACCAGGAAGAAAATAAGCGTGGGATGCAAACCTGAGTCTGCAAGGAATCCAAAGTAAGTGTCTGTATCTTACTGTAAACATATAATTGAAACACTGAACTGAAGGCACAACCTTTTTAGCATTAGCTATTTAATTTTAGGTGTAATAATCCTGAACATGTCTAGGCACCCAAAGACAAACTTGCTCTCACAACAATAAGATATGTCTACTCATCTTCCAAAGTGTCTTTGGCCGATATTAGGAAGAATGATAATAGGCTATATAGGCACACAGGAAACCCCAGGATGTTTAACTAGAAGGATTTCTCCAATTACACTATGTATATATCCTCCGGAAAAAGGTTTAAACAGGGGAGAGCAGACCCGGGGGTTTCAGCAGTACTTATCACGTGAGTACTCATTCATGTTATAGCTAAAGTAAAATATGGAATATAAACAATACTTCTACTTGTTTTAAGTTGCAGTTCTTTAAGTTTTTTTTAGATGCCCACGACAGTCATGTGTTTTTGCAGTACACCGACGGTTCTTCCTTTCATCTCTAAGCGTATCTAAGCATAGGATAAACTCCATTACGAAAACAATCTTTAATGGGGATACACCTAAAGAGACAAGGGAGGGACACAGAAAGTTGGAAAAAATATGTTGAGAAGCGTATAATGTAAGGGATTTTATTCAAAAGTTCCTGCTGAAGAGAATCATTACATTAGATGTAAGTCCAAGGGATCTATTTATCATGTAAGCTTAATATCCAAAAAGTACACAAATTTGTAAATAATGCAGTAGAGGGCAGATATAAGACAAAGTACTCTTTTTTCGTTGAGTATGTCGCAATGATTTCAATATAAGGTCTTGTAGTTCCTCGTCCGTTGTTGTAGCGCATTTATGACACTGAGAAGTAAATTTAAAAGGTGAAAATGACTCCAGAAAACACACTACATACTTACAACTGAACAAAATATTCATAAAATGAGAGCAAACGCGTTCATGAGAGAACAGAGCTGCCTTGTTTTGGTTTAGACAAGCTGCAGGTTCAGCCTCTGTCTCGTGCTTCCATTCAAGATTCCTTCTGTGCCAGTCAAATAGGCTTTTACACGCTCGTTGTACTCATGTGCATAAAAGAAATCCACTGTTATACAGAAAACAAAGCTGGACAAGGTTCCATAGAAGTTGGTTCTGCAGTATTAGCCCACTAAGTTCTTTCAACTTTGATGGGGTACCGAAGATCATCTGGTCTGCGACGGCTGTAGAAGTCAAAGTATAAACTCGCACCACATTGTGCACACTCCTGTGTCCTTGCCCATACAATGTGAAAGATATACTTTTACGCTTCCTACTGAGAGGACGTATCTTCCTAGCAGCAGACTAGACCGCCTCCGTAGTGTGGTGGTAGCGGGTCTGCCTCACATCCGAGTTATCCGGACAAGGCATTTTCGAGATTTTCCCTTATCCTAAGAAGACGAATGTGGTGTGTGAGCCTCGTGGTCATTTCATTCATTCATCGTCCGTTATGACATTACGTTAGAGGGCGTTAACACACACACACACACACACACACACACACACACACACACACACACACACACACACACGCGCGCGCGCGCGCGCGCACGCACGCACGCACGCACACACACACAAGGATAACCGAGTGAATGAAACGCGTTGCATTTCAATTTCAAACATGTGGAAAATTGTGTGTATTGTTTGTAAAAGAGGGACTAGAGAAAGAAGTGGAATTATGTTTCATAAAAGATAAGCGTGTAGAGAAAATCGTGTGAATATAATATGTTGCATTTATATTTCAATCATAGAAAATTGTATAAGTTGTATGTTGAAGGGCGAATAAAGAAAGAAATGTGATTGTGTTTTGCAAAAGTAAAGTGAGTAGACAAAACCGTGTGAATGTAATACGTTCAATAATAGAAAGTGTTATGAATTGTATGTTGAAGGGCGAGTAGATAAGGATATGTGAATGCGTTACGTAAAAGAAAAGCGAGGAGAGTGAACCATGCGAATGTAATATGTAGGACCCGGAAGTTCATGCATTTGCATATTTTTTTCAAATATACAATTCTGATAAGTGATGTGCACGAATCAACTGTTTATATGCTTATTAAACCCAATTTGATGTTGCAGATAAATGCACATTTTGACCTTTCTGATGAAAACATATTTCTATAATTTTAGTGTTTTGTGGCATAAAACAGCCCTTTTTTAATGGAAGATTAGAAATGTTGCAACTCCGAACTGAGCTGCTTGTAAACAGGTTAGAGAAACGCAAAAAAGTGAGCCTAAGCAAAAGCAATTGGGCTACAGACTAGATCTGTTTTCTTCTGATTTATGTGGAGCATTTGTAGCATGTGATATATCGCCTTGGAAACTTACTAATCCTAATCTGAGAAACTTTCTTCATAAATATACCACATATCATGTGCCTAACGAAAGCACATTACGAAAAACTTATGTCAGCCATGTGTAGGAAAATGTATAAAAAATGCAAGATAAACAGGAAAATAAACTTATTTGGTTTTCATAGATAAAACATATTCCTGAAGGTAGATTTATTGCAAATGTAATAGTTGCTGTCCTTAACAAGCAGGAATCAACTGTATCATATCCTTTTAATGTAATAAATTTGAAGGTCACAAACAATGTAACAATAATTCCATCTGTAATTGATTCTTTAAAATTATGCACTACAGTCAAATGGAATTAAATATTATAGGGTGCCATTCGTCACAGACGGAACCAGCTACATGACTAAATCAGGACGCACATTGAATGGTATTTTCCCTAATTCAATATATTTAACCGCCTTGCACATGCACTCCACTGCATTTGCGAATGCATACATGGAGAGTTCACTTCAGTTGATAGGTTAGTAGCTGTTGTAAAATTGTTTTAAGCCCCATGGAGAGTTCAGTTATTTGGGTCTTTAGCACCATCAGTTCCACTTCCTCCTAAACCAATATTAACAAGATATGGAGGGGGGGGGGGTTGATATTGCCCGCTACTATGCAGAGTATCTACAGTCAAGTTTGTAGAACAGGGTTTGTTACGGGTTTGTTAACTACCCTAGAGATGGTGCGTCCATTCTTACAGCTCAAAATTTGTCTAATAGTGTATTGGAAGCTAATCTTGTGTTTTCATCTGCGTACTTTTCCGGGCTACGTTAAGATGTTACCTCCTTAGAAACAGTAGACCTGCGCTTAAAGAAAGCACTCAAAATACTTCAAGAAACAACATCCAACTTAAATTCTGTTTCCGGTAGTGTAGGAGAAATATCAAAGAACAGAGTGAAGAGTGTAATGTCAAAAAACCCTGGACATAAGCAGATATGTAAAAATACGATGTGTTGCACTCACATGGCTTTCTCTACTGTTGAACTAACCATTCTTATAATCTCTTATTCCGCTATTTTCTTTTTGTTAGTTGAGATAAACATTTGCAGAAATTATCTTATTGCTTATTTACTTGTAGGTACAAGGGGAATATGGGAATGCAGTAGGCTTTGAGCGTTAGTCAAATCTTTTAAAGCTTTCAAACTCCGTTCTCTTTGTACCCTAACATACTAAAACTGAATAACGATATTCTATTAGACGAAAGTTTAAGTTTTCCAAAATTCACACAAATAGCAAGGAATATCTCCGAAATGGTGCACTCTACAAAAGAATTTATTCAGACATAAATTGTGTGGTTTAGCAAGATCTCCATTTTTTGTATGTAAGATTTGGTCTATCTCTTACGATTTACGAGTTATTAAAAAGTTATCCAGAGTAAACAGGACTACATAAGCTATAGCCAGAAAATTCAAAATATGCATTTCATTTGTCATAAAAATATGTTAAACATATCATTTTAATCAAAATCGTTAGAGCCACTTTCAAGAAAATCAAACTTTCAAAAAATGTTGCAAGTAAAGGGTAAATCTTCGTGTCGCATCCTTAAAAGACATTAAACTTAAATACCAACTTTGGTTTTCAACCGATTTTTCGCTTTTGAGTTATGTTGTCCACAGACAGACAGACAGACAGACTGGCACAGACAGAGACACACGCACATAAACACCCCCCCCCCCCCACACACACACACAGGTGAAGCTAATATAAAGCGTCTAAAAATTGGAGACATTGTAAATGGAAACATTACAATTAGCTTACATGCATTGTCTCTTACTGCGAGCCGGTTAGCATCTTTTAAATGTGTGCCATTATCACTCTGTAGTGTACACAGGAGTTATGCAAGGTATAATTCCATTTAGAGAGATAACAGGCGTTCCTTTAAGTTTGAAAACCTCAATCACATGGCTGTTGTGAACCGCAATTCGTCGGTTCTTTGGGACGGTGAATCACAAGCTTATACTTCTCAACAATAAGTTTAATTTCAATCTTATCTCCAGTTGTTTATAGTGGAGAGTACTGGACATAAAGTATATTTGAAGTGCATATTTATCTGCATATTTTCAAGTTTTTAGAGCATATTTGAATGCATATTTCACAGCTTTTTAGGGCATGAACTTCCGGGCCCTAGTGATTTGTGCCTCTGTCACACCCTCAGTTCTCAGAAAAGTCCATTTAGATACAAGAGGACGGTTGGAACATTGCATCGATTAACAAGATCATCAGTTTGAACAACTATTCTAAGAATGAAGTCAGCATAATAGTAGCATTTGATGATAATGATGAAAATAATATCATAATGAACCATAACACTAACAAACACATTAACAGAATAATGATTAGGGCTAGGAAGTTCATGCATTTGCATGTTTTTAATAGGGGTTAAAAATGTATGCTTTTACATTATGTGCACGAATTATGGAATTTTCAGTTATTTGGACATGATTTTATAGTGCATATAACCGCATATTTTCTTGATGTTTGATAAATGCATATTATTTCAGTATTATAACCCCTATATTGCATATTTTAATGATTTCTATGGTTTTTTATTGTTTCCCATCTGGATAATATTTTTCATATTGGTAATATTGCACATGATGACACAACTCACAAAGATTTCAATATTATAGCCCCTAGATTGCATATTTTAATTATTGTTATGGTTTTTTTATTGTTTTTTCCATCCGTATAATATTTTTTTACATTGGTAGTATTGACATGATGATGCAACTCGCGAGGTGGCGAGAACTAATGCTGAGTCATGTTGTCATGCAGTGAATCCCCTGTTTCATCCTTTCATTATATGTATGTTCGTAGAAAATAATCAGTGCGTTATCTGAGAGGTTTATAGTAGCAAAGATAAAGTACAGGTCAACGTTTTGAGCAGCACGATTATAGCAACGCTTGCCTGCCCATCAGTAGTTGTGTAGTGGTCTTCAAACGTAACAGTGTTGTGAACTGGTTCCCACCAAATTAAATTAGGCGTATAAAATGTTGAAAAGCTCTTCAAATGTCGAAAATAAAACCAACTCCGAGTGCTAGATTAATTAATATACAGAACGAGTTTTCGGGTGATTTAATATCTACAAATAGGGCACTGTTTTGTGGAGCGTGTGAGAAAAATGTATGGAGTGAGAAAAGATTTCAAATAGGTCTGCACATAAACACAGCAAAACATAAGGAGAATTTAATCAGAAAACTCGCAAACAAAGAACGTGTTCAAAAACAGCTAGTAGAGTGTTTAGGAAGTAGGGTTACTGAATTATATGACTTCTGTCAAGCATTTTTAGCTGCTGATATTCCCTTGTTCAAAATTAATAATCCGACATTTAAAAACTTTCTTGCCAAGTACACTCGACAACATGTGCCTGAAGAAAGTACACTGCGTAAGACTTATGTAGGACATTGTTACAATAACGCATTGTCAAATATACAAAAATGAATTAGTGGATCAGTTTGTGTGGTTGTCTGTTGATGAAACCCCTGATTCTGAGCACCGTTCTATTGCTAATATAATCGTGGGTGCTTTAAATAATGAACAAAAGACTACACCATATCTTCTTAATGTGTGCGAATTGTTGGCCACTAACAATGTAACTGTGACCCAATTTGTGATGGAAACTTTGAAATTACTATGACCATGTGGAATCAAATACGCCCGGTTACTTTTATTTGTTACTGATGCAGGTCCTTATATGGTAAAATCAGGACAAACTCGGAAAGGTATTTTTCCTAACTTTATTCATATAACTTGTTTGGCACACGCTCTTCATCGCATTTCTGAGACAATACGTGATTCTTTCCCGCTGGTAGACAGGTTTGTGTCCAGTACAAAGAGAATTTTTGTTAAATCTCCTAAAAGAGTTACGTTGTTTAGATCAACCGCACCTAATATCCGACTTCCACCTGCACCAGTGTTAACTCGATGGGGAACATGGGCCGATGCAGTTTTATATTATACTGAGCACATATAAATAGTCGAAGAGGTTGTTAATTCATTGGACTCGAAAGATGCTTCATCAATGGAAGCTGTGCAAAATACTCTGTCAGACACTGGGTTAAAAGAGGATCTTAGTTTCATATCTGCCCATTTTTCTTTCTCACCAACAGCCATAACGGCATTGGAAGCTGTAGGATCTCCTTTGCATGGATCACTTACTGTCTTTGAAAAAACAACATGTGACCTAAGTTCGGTTCCTGGTAGCACAGGACAAAAAGTGAATTATGTAATTTCAGAAAATTCTGGTTATAACCAGATGTGCGATATTCGAGACATCCTCGAAAGAAAATCATCTGTCACACCAAGAGACTTGACTCTCTCTGTAAAGCGGTTAACATCATTTAAATATGCCCGATGACATCTTATGACGTGGAGAGAAGTTTTCACGTTACAAAAGTGTTTTGCGAGACAGCATACGATGTTTTACAGTTCAACATTTTTGCAAAGTGTTGGTTGTGAACTGCAATTTAGCAGTTAATACTAGCAGCAGGACCACTTCTGCTTCAACTTCTAAGGAATACAGTAACTTTATTTATTATTAATACTAACTCGTCTTGTCTACTGCAAAGGGACATCAATCGTTTTAATTAATAGTGCATATTTCTTGGCATATTTTCTAGTTTTTAAGAGCATATATGCATGCATATTTCAGTGTTTTTAGGGCATGAACTTGGGAGCCCTAATAATGATGATAATGTTACTAAAACTAATTACAATAAAATTAATAGTGATACTCATGATAAACATACTAATATAATGATGATGATAATGATAATGATAATGATAATGATAATAATAATAATAATAATAATAATAATAATAATAATAATAATAATAATAATAATAACAATAATAATAATAATAATAATAATAATAATAATAATAATAATAATAATAATAATAATAATAATAATAATAATAATAATAATAATAATAATAATAATAATAATAATAATAATAATAATAATAATAATAATAATAATAATAATAATAATAATAATAATAATAATAATAATAATAATAATAATAATAATAATAATAATAATAATAATAATAAATAATAAATAATAATAATAATAATAATAATAATAATAATAATAATAATAATAATAATAATAATAATAATAATAATAATAATAATAATAATAATAATAATAAACTATAACAATAACGTTAATAAGAAAGGAACAAATCCAATGAAACTTACATGCCCTCATGCTTGCACTTTACAATCTGTAATTCGTAATGTTAGACATTAGGAGTTTATTCCCTGGAAAACAAAGATCGTTTGTTTATACTGTTATTGTCTATTATCACGAACTGATCACACTAGTTCAACTGCCTCTCATCTCACGTCCCTCTGAGAAGCAGAGCACGCCACTGCGCTTTCTATGGCTAGAAATGCTCCGTGTCGTTCTGCATCTCCTTTAACTCACGAAGGGATATCTACTTACGGCGATGCCGGGTGAAGTGGGCCACATTTAAAACCTGTGGGGCGCCTGACACAGCCGGCTTTGCTCCTACATAAACTCCGCGCGTAAATCATTTATAACACTCTTACCTTATAGATTATGCTGGAAATGTCCACGCTCGGCTAAACATACATTACATCGGGAGGACACATTCTGATTCACACGATTAAGTTGGGCCACTGTAATATTTCCGATTTCATTTCT
This sequence comes from Tenodera sinensis, assembly GCA_030765045.1. Lineage (NCBI taxonomy): Eukaryota > Metazoa > Arthropoda > Insecta > Mantodea > Mantidae > Tenodera > Tenodera sinensis. Next base: position 154,459,349 of record CM060964.1, read on the forward strand.
GTTATTTTGTTTTACTTCTTCCAGTGTATGAGGGTTTGTCTAAAACTAAAACCGTATGTGTACAAGTGTCCATGCTTTAAAACAAGGTGGCGGAGTATCACGAATGCATTATTGTGAATGGTTTCTCTCATCAGTGAATGACGGTTTAATTCAGGGCCGGCAAGATAAGCACTGGAAGTGTGAAATGCTTAACCCCTTCCATCACCCCTCCCTGTTCCCGTCTATGCGGATGGTACACAGAGAGAGAGAGAGAGGGGGGGGGGGACGTGTGCCGCAGTGGTGGCCTTTCGGGTTTCGGGTGAAACGTCTTTTGCGACGTGATCAAATGCATACTTTTGAACTAAAGAGTAGGCTAGGAAAGCACAAAGAGGGCTAATGACACTGCGAATATGAGTGAAGGACATAGAGACAATGCTAGACGACTCATATTGGCATTGTGTGTCAAACAGCTCTCTCACCACATTACTGAGTCTAGCCAAACCTTAAGTTGACAAAAGCAGTTCTATAGAACTAACATGTTTATTGCCTTTGTTTTGTTTTGTTATACAATAGTTGTCATGCAGTTCCCTTATACTACTAAAGACATTTAAATGTTTCTATACTGTGTTCTCAAAAATAAACGTTATAATTTATATGAAAAGTGTATTGAAATTGTTTACAATGCACATTTTATTAGATAGTGGCGTAGTCATAATGATACTCCTCTAGATTACCCGGTTGGTTACCTTGCTGGTTTCTTTTTAAATATTAGCGTTTCAATGTCCGGCTGCAAACTAGATGAACTTAAACGTAGAACACTTTGAAAATGTTTATCCATAGCAGGTTCTTGTTCAGTGTCAGTATGCTAAACAGTTGTTCAAACTGATAAGTAGTACCAAACATGGCCAGTAATTTACTTGTAAAAAGGCGCAGCTTGGGAAATGTTTTTGGCAGTGATGTGTACGAATCCAAACCAAGTGTTCCTGAACTGCGCAATAATGAGTTGCTTTGAACGTTAATTAATTCCAATTGCAGTTCATCTTGGGCCACCAAAAATTCATATGTAAATGGATCTTTAATATCAGTGGTTTTGGTCTATGGCAAGGGAAAATGAACAAAAAGTACTTGTTCTCCCAGTCCCGATTCATGCCGCATGTGCAGCCACCACTGTTGAGTTTACACTGCCACGCGACTATAGCCAGAAACAACCGGTTTAGTTGGCTCTATATGGTTGTTGAAAGAGCGTAGTGGGGACGAGAGGGAGGGTAAGCTATCACCCTGAGTCCTTCCTTGCCATCCCTGACTTAATTTATCCACAGCTTCTGTTCTTCTCCGACAAGGCGTGACTCCACCTAAATCAGGGGAAGACAACTTCGGGCCGTGTGACGTATTTAAACGAAGAGCCAGCTTGTACGTTTGTGTGATGTCAGGCGAGAGCGGTGTATTGCTATGCTGCCTAGATCAGCGGCGCTACTTGCACGAAACTGAATGAATATGAAACATGTTATTTGGGCATGTTTACAACATGCTTGGGCTGTTTAGGGATAACCCTCTTTAGCCTATTCTGAGGTTTTTTTAATTGTTGTGTAAGGGACCTTAACGGCGTTAGTGCGAATTTTGTTTTTATTTTGTGTTTTTGTTGACGTTGTGTAGTGTTGTATGTAGTGGTTTTGTGTTTGTGTTCAGTTCCCCGTGTTTCACACCAGTTTGAGACCAGGCTTCAAGATGTAGAAACATTTGTCAACTAAGTTTCAGATCTTTGCGACCCCGTATTCATTGGATGTTAACAATGTTTCTAGCAGGTAGCAAATTGAATTGATAAATTTACAGTGCGACGATCTGCTGAAGGACAAATATAAACACAAGGAAGACTTGACTGATTTTTATAAGAATGTTCCTCTAACCAGATTTCTGAGGTTGTATGCCCTTGTTGGACGGATATTACCTATGTATATTTGGTTCTCCGTATGTGTGCGAACAATTCTTTTCTGTTATGAACCTTTCTAAGTCAAAATCCCGAAGCATATTGTCAGATCACAATCTAACACGCAGTCTTCGGTTACAAATGTGCCGTACTTTACGCCCTAACATTGACAAACTAGTTAAAGAAAAGCGAAACGGCAAATGTCGGAAAATGTCCACCTAATTGTTCTGTATAGCTCTCCTCTAGCTCAGGCAAAATAGTTATAATTTCTGCTCTATTTGCGTTATAACATGACTGTTCACATAAACTAGAATTTATATATATGTGTGTATGTGTGTGTGTGTGTGTGTGTGTGTGTGTGTGTGTGTGTGTGTGTGTGTGTGTGTGTGTGTCATAAATCCGAAATGTAATTATTTATAATCTGTGACTATTCTGTAATTGAAACAGTCAGCATTAAAATGACGATGTCCCGCATGCCATTTTCTCTTCCCCGCTTTGACGTCACACGTTCAACTGGCCTTCGGTGGAGCATGTGAGCTGAGTGAGCTGACGTCATAGCAGCTTTGTTGTTGTGTTTAACGCCCGCTTTAACTACTACTGCACCGCAGGCGGTGACACTGATGATACATGGAATGAAGATGGAGCACCGGTGGAATGAAGATGGAGCACCGGTGGAATGAGATGGGGGGGGGGGGAACCGGAGGACCCGGAGAAAACCCGCCCTGACACCGCTTCGTCCACCACGAATACCACATGTGGATCCCTGGGATCGAACCCGGGCCGCCTAGGTGGTAGGCGAGCGCGCTAACCGCTCGGCCACGGCGCCGCCGTCACAGCAGCGATACCTGTCTTCCCTCGACTTAAATGATCGTGTCAACACTCATAGCAGTCGCTACTGGGCCTCTGAAAAACCACATTCGTTAAAGAAATCCCTCATTATGATCGGAGTGTTGGAGTTTGGTGTTCTATTAGCGCTAGACGCACAATCGGTCCAGCATTCTACGAGCAGACTGTAAATGCAGAGAGGTAGCGAAATGACATTTTGACCACATTTTATCATGAACTGACAGAAGAACAGAAATCATATGGGTGATTTCAACAAGATTCTGCTACTGCACATACAGCAGAGGAGTCCATGAATAAAATTAGGGGAGTGTTTGAAGATGGAGTGATAAGTGCTGGTGTATGGCCCTCTCGCTCCCACGATCTAATAGTGTGTGGGGTAACCTGCAAGACAAAGTTTACGAGACAAATCCTCATACATTGGAAGAACTAAAACAAAATAGTAGAAATGAAATCGGAAACATTACATTGGCCCAACTTAATCGTGTGAATCAGAATGTGTTCTCCCGATATGATGCTTGTTTAGTCGAGGGTGGACGACATATACAGCATGTTCTATAAGTTAAGAGTGTTGAGTTTATGTAGGAGGAAAGCCGGCTGTGGCACACCCAATCACGCATAGGCGAAATGACGTGCGCCCGTTGGGTTTTAAATGAAGAACGTTGTCCCCCCCCCCTCCCGCAAAAAAAAAAAAAAAAAAAAAAAAAAAAAAAAAAAAAAAAAAAAAAAAAAAAAACACGGCCAACACAGTATGTTTTGGGGGACAGCAAACTGATTGGTTTTCAAATAGGAACCCTGTCCGGAAACGCCCGGTTTGGACACTGTAGCGCATCGAAGTGTGAGATGAGTGTACGGGCTGTACGTTCAGATTTCGTCAATAAACGTAACATCGAGCTGTCTACATTACAAACGGGCTTCGAACTGTGTACCTCCTACGTCATTGCAAAGCCTATATCGGTGGTAGTGAGCCTCATGTTCATGACCCAATATGGGCAGTTGTGTTTGAAGATTTTCAATCGCTCCGTGGACTCGAGCCATAAGGTCCTCCGTCATAAGGTCCAACGCCGTTATAGGAGCGTCATACACCATGCTCTTTATACAACTCCACAGAACATAGCAGGGATCTGGTGACCGTGCGGCCATGGAACTAGTCCACCTCTACCAATCCATCGGTTTGAATACGGTACATTGAGGTGATTCCGCATATTTACATCAAAGTCGGCCATTTCAGCAGCTATGTACTGGTATGTGTCGCTCTGCTCTTAAAAACGTTACTGTACTGGAAACTACATAAGTAGTGCAGCAGGATGCGCACCAATGACACTGTGGAGGAATTTAGCGCATGTGCAGCAATGTTTTTATGCTCAAGTCGTTTGTCCCAGTACACAGATGGCTAAAGGATTGCATACCTTCCGTGTTAAGATACCAAAACGAATAATAACAAATTGTCACAAACGTTCGTTCTCAGACTTCGATGCGCTACAACGTCCATACCATGTATTTCCGGACAGGGGTTCTTATTTGAAAACCGATCAGTTTGCTCTCCCGTACAACATACTAAGTGTTGTCGATGTTTTGGGGACATCCTGTGTGTGTGTGTGTGTGTGTGTGTGTGTGTGTGTGTGTGTGTGTGTGTGTGTGTGTGTGTGTGTGTGGAAGGGGGGATTACACATATACACACTTATGTGTATATACTTAGACAAAAAAATGTCATTTATAAAAGTAGCTTATAGTAGCTACACAGGGTCAGGAGCGTTAGCCGGACATGCTGAACTGTTGTAGTAGATGCCAGGGGGAACTCCAGCATCTCTTAATGGAACAGCACTCACATTCATGAATCTGGGAGATAGTCACGAATCTTTAACTTGAAAATGTCTGCAGCACAGGTCACTGTGCTTGTTTTCATGTTGGACATCAGCGACTACCATCCATATTTTACGCTCGTAACAAACAGCCTTTAAAGACAATTGTGTATTTGGATACGCATTAAATACATACTACACCCACAAATTGAAGGTGATCATGCATATAGTTATCCTATGATTTAATACAAACAATGCTTAGATTAAATTTGCTAACATATTTAAAATGTGGCAAAAGAGAGCAAAACAATTGATTCCTATTTATTTTTTGCTAAAAGAAAAACAATAATGACCGATTTCCAGGACAACCTTAAATAAAGAAGTCTTGTAAAGTAATTTGCTTACAATGCATGGAAGCTTTATGATTTTATAAGCTACCTATATCAGTTTCGTAATCCGCACAGTAAACTAACTATGCAATAGGAATTCTAAATGAAAATGTCGCTATTACATACACCCATGACTGCAACTATTGAACACCGCCTAGCCTAGCCTAAACTAAACTAACCTAACCTAACCAAGTTCAGCATAGCTTGTGCTAGCAGTAATGCATTTTCAGAATAGAAAGCATCAAACTTAAATCTACAGTGCAAATGCAGTGATGTTAATTTAATGCACGTGATCTTCAAATTTTCCGTTTAAGAAACAGGAATTCTGAAGACTGCATTATGGTGGAGCATTACCTAGTGCAGGGCTGGGCAACTGGTGTTCACTGAGCGCAGCCTGCTCATGGCCATTCACTGATAACTGTACGTTTAGCAGGTAAGAAATGAAGGTCTCCCAAGCTATCCCGCGAGTGGCCCAGACCGGAAATTTAACAATATTAGATTCCTGTATCTTTGATTGAGTCTAATCTAGTTAGCAAGTTGTCTATTCTTCTGGCGTACGCTGAGAAACGTGTAAAGAAAACTTATGGAAGCTTAAAGCTGAATGTCTCATACCATTTTCGCAACAATGAAGTATAAACATGGCGTGGATCATGGAGGGAACAAAGTATATCAGTAGTGCACCAAAATTATGAAATATTATACTGCCTCGGAATTACACTCGAGTGCTTCGTTTATTTATTCACTAATTAAGAATACTTGGGCAATACTTCCCAGTTTTGTATCTGGACCATGTGACTCATTTCATCTTTCTCAGATACTCCAAAATTGACCGTTACGGATTTTCTCTTCAACGCCTCAATTATGCCAGAACACAGGTGCAGCTAAATGCAAATCACTGATGATTATGTCCATAAATGGCTCACGGAATAAACATTTCAGAACAGTTTGCTTGAAAAAGAATCACACAAACAATATGCTCAAGCCAAGATATTCAACATGGGAAGGGTCGCGGGTTCAGATCCGGCCCAGACCGATGGTTTCTAAGTGTGCTTAAAAATGACAACTCCATGTCAGTAGATTTACTGGAATGTAAAAGAACTCCTGGGGAATAAAATTCCGGCACACCGGCGACGCTGATGTGATCATGGCAATTGACAGCGTCGTTAAACAACAAAATAAAAAGAAATCAACATGGGAATAACCGTACTCAATGTCTTAATAGATGTAGGTATATATTTCTTATAAAGATGAGGAGCTGGCCCCATCTTTCGGACAAACGTGGATATTTGTTGTTCGCTTTTACCTCCAATAATTGAAGAACCAGTGAGAGATTTATCAGATACATACATACACTCAATGACCTAATTCGCACGCCTAGGACTGCAAAAAATAACGGGTGCGTTTTCCCTTTTCCCCGAGTCCCTTTTCAACTAGCCGCTTTAACAAAAAGCACAATGAAGTAGGTAACTAAATGTAGGAGCATGGTGAAACAAGAGAGCGCTGCTTAAGGCACCCGGGTCAACAAACTGAACAGCGTTTATCCTTTCACTGCAACAGACAAAATGTCAAGACTGCCTCTGCAGCCTAATGGTCAGCGCTTTGGCTTCTCAACTCGAGAGGTCTCGGGTTCGATCCCCGGAATTATTCCTTGTTCACCACAGATTCTGAAGCTATGAATGACTATGTTTAATAGGAAAAAACATAAAATCTACGTTAAGAAACACTACCATTCAGCGATCAATAGCACCACCAAGTGCTTTTCTATATGACCAAACAAGTTAAAAAGGCGCTATACAAATGAAACAATTAAAACAATTGTCAGAAGCGCAACTTTTAAATTGTCAGTTTGCGTAGGATATTCCCGAGGTATACAGATGCATTGAAAGCTCATACCGATTCTGTCTAACATCGGCCCCTTCTAACTAAGTCTTTAGAATTCTACTTATATTACATTCACAATTTCAGTATCCATTTGATTTCTAATATCCCTAATTCACAATAGCTATTCACACATTATCTACATCCTCTCTTAATTTTCAGTTGATTGCAGTAAGCAAAGATTATTTTCGAGACTGATGTCAGTAACCTCCCCCCCCCCCCCACAAAAAAAGAGGGTGAACATTATGCCACATTTGTGCGGTAGCTGGCACCCGCACATACATAGTTAACACTGTCGGTCTTCAGTGCTGTACGGCGCAATGCAATGTAAGGATTAGACAACGTCCTTTAACCAGTTACATCATTTGAGACGATGAATGAAATAGGTGAAACGATGCTCAAATGAGCCTGGGATTCACTTAAAGCTCACTGACATTCCTCGTTTCGGGATAAGGGAAACCTCCGGAAAAAAAACCTTGTCAGGTTAAATCACGATTCGACCTCGGGACCTCTAAAATAAGAAGTAGACGCGCAATTCTCACCTCTAGGTAAGCTATACAACTTTGTCATCAGTGCCAGATTTTTTTACTTCCCTTGCCAATAGGAGGGGCCTTATTTTATAAACACAGGAATTCATATAAATCAGGACTGAAGAACGTTACTCCGCAAGTGTGAAGAGGAGTCCCCTCCTCCATAACTACAGTAACACGCTTTAGCTAGAACCCAGTTTCGCTTTGTTTTCCTCGCTTTCCCATCTTCTTGGTTCACGAAGAGAGGAGAAGCAGGGGAATGTGTTCACACTTGCTGAGTAACGTTCGTCAGCTCTGATATAAATGAAACATCAAATATGCGTATTTCTTATAAGAATACGAAGCTTAAACTGCGTTAAATTGCAGAAGATCTACTTGTCAAGTTTCCTAGCGTTAGCCGGTAAAACTTTTTGACTAAAGTGCGCGTTACTGTACGCTAATTCTACAAAAAATTTGATCACGCGTAAAATCGCGTTCGAAAGACTTGGTAATCACCAGCGAAGCAAGTCCCTTTGAATTCACGAGCGACTGTGTGATCTGGTTCGGATTTACGACTGCTCAACATAAGCACCGCCTGCATAAAAATGTTCATGCATATGTAGACCAATCATAAATTACCTATATAGCGTCACAAACACGTACTGTATGCCCAGGACAAGAAGGCAAGTCTTAGGAATGTGTAGCGTAATCATTTTGTGCTTCCCCCACGGTGTTTATGCCCAGTTTCCGAGTATGACAAGGATGCTAAGCTCGTTTAAAATATACAATGTTGTCACATAGCACACCGATAGCTAGAAATATGCACTCTCATACACTCATTTCCTAGAAAACAGGTCCGCTACCGGAGCAGATACACAGTTCAAGCCCCCTCTGCCCTTCATTCCCCTCTAGCCTTCTTGTCGTGGGCATACAGTATCCACGATGCGCTATCTGAAACCATTCACTTCACCTTTCCAGTTCTAAGAACCTCTGTCTATGTAACTCTACATGGTTGGTTAACCATCATACGTTTCTAAGAACCCTTAAGGCCAATGTGTTCCCTACCTGTTTGCGTTTACTAGTGATTTCTCTCAACATGAACTACTAATGACCTATTTAGCTGGACAGTTTCTTAATCCGGCTTCTTACAGTTTACACTGATTTCGTTTATATAGATTTATTGCAATTATGTTTTATCTTACTATCGTTTCTTTAATTAATAATTTGTTTCCTCCTGTCAGTTATTACTGTATCAAATATTAAGGTAGACTCCCTGCTTACCCCGAGTAGCCATCTTTGCTGTTAATTATATCCAACTAAGAAGGGGATTGATAATTTCTAACCACATGATGGAAATCCTTAGATGAACGGGAGGGGATGAATAGCTCAAAGTGGCCGTCATAGCAACGAAAAGAACCAATCAAAGTTAACACGTTTCCATAGCAACGGTAGATGCAAATGCGTCGTTGCCGATATTGTATGGCGTGATTAGCATGTGCCTGACTCAGCAGTGTCATAAACTGACGTTTTATCTTGTGTTGTCGCTGCAGTATTTATAAACAATGCCTCCCAGCTTACAATGCTTGCATCAGTTAGAGATTGTCCGTGTGCTGGCAAGTTCTTTTGCTACATTCTATTTATATAGTTATTTTCCTTGTGTTTACCTACTCGTGCGTGAATCTGTATCTGGTGCGTGTGTTACGAGCATTTGCAATTGTGCTAACACCTGTATTGGTATAGTCACCCTTATAGGATTATGCTGTCGATGATATTGCTACAGGACATGGTCACCTAATAGTTAGGGACCACTCTTATCATTGCCATTTTAACACGATGGAATTAATTTGGACCTAAGTAAAGGTTTATTTTGGGCGAAACAACAAATATTTTACTGTGTCATCGATAGTAAAGTTGACAGAAAAAGTGCTAAAGATGAAAACGTGGAAAAGACGGTTATTCATACAAAGGGCCTACTAAGTGAGCCTGAGAAAATCAAGGAGTTTTGGAAGAAGCGATAGAACAGTTTGTCATTACCGTGGGGAATTCCAGCAACAAGAACAGCGGCATTTTCCCATTACAGTGAGCATCAAGCCTTCACTGGTATGTTCTTTTATTGCATGTTCTATCATTTGGATGTAGATTCACAATTGTACTGTATTCTTCGTATACGAGTGCAAATAATACCCGCTGTACACTCCTGGCGCAATTCAATCGTATTCGTACACATAATACTACGGCGCTCTCCACCTGTCGCGATAAGTGGCAACACCACCTCCCTCTCCCCCTCCGTCTCGCCCTCCCTCTCTCTTCATCCTCCTCCCTCCCTCCCCTCCCTCTCTCCCGCCCGCCCTTTCCTCCCTCTCTCCCTCCCTCCCTCCATCCCTCTCTTCCTCCCTCCCTCCCTCCATCCCTCTCTCCCTCCTTCTCTCTCCACGAAATGATATTCTCTTTCTTGAATGGCGCCGATTATAGCATACAGGCTAGGTATCTACTGGATATGGCTGGAGACAAGTCTGCTTATAAGCAATCTTCATTTGATAAACTGGTTTGGTAGGATACACAAAACCCAAAGTGCCTCAGTCTACACCAATTGCTGATATACACTACACCTGAATTTTCCGGATTTAGTTATATATTTCAAAATTAAGCGTAACAAACGTGGGCGTAGGCAGACATTTTTTTCAGCGGGGGGGGGGGGGGGTGGCGCATGTTGGAAGTTAGGAATCAAACAGTATTAATTCATTAGTTTGTTATAAAAAATTACAGTATTTTTTGCGGATGGCTATAAATTTGTACTAAATAAAAAACTGTTCTTTGTATTAAAATTAAAACAATAGTCTAATAGTCATTACTAATTAACTGCACATTAAATTAATTTCCAAAGGGGAGCAGGGTTCTCCTTAAGCCCCTTTGCGGCGCCCATGATAACAAATACATGAAAATATTATTTAAACCTATACCATCTTTCCAATGTAACATACAACGCTATAGGAGAATCTTATCTATTTATACTTTTGTTATTTTCCACACTTTCGATTCCCTTATACATATATAAGGGAGAGGAAGACGCTACCCGCACAATGCCACTTGAGCTGCATTATTTGTTTGCAAGCCTTTATGCGCGCAATGGGCAGCGAAGCATTTCAAAGTTCCAGTGCAAAAGTGCAAAATAATTGGATTTTAGTTTCAAATGTTTTTAGGTCATCACATTGTGAAGAGAATGTGAGATACAATTGCTTCAAAGGTTCGTTGTATTACTTTCTCTACTGGTAAGTAGGGGAAGTATTGAATTCCACCCAAAAATTCGATGTCGAGATTTCACCGGAAATATATGTTTTGAAGCCCCCTGAATCCAAAAAAAGTATTTTTAGAAAAAGGTCCGTGTGTGTGTCTGTGTGTCAGTCTGTGGACAGCAGAACTCAAAAACGGAAAGTCGGTTAAAAACCACAGTTGGTATTTAAGTTTAATGTCTTTCAAGTATGCGATCGGACAACATGAACATTCCGTTGCAAATAATACTCATATTTTGTGAAGATTTGAATTAATGACGTTGACTCCAATTTAACACATGGTCGATCTAACAGTACATGGAGCTACGAAGTCGTGTTAATGTGCTTGTAAACATTTACGATTTTACCAGCTCACAAGTGAAGCCGCTGTGATATATCCAAGATGACCATTCCATCTGTGTTTTATGGGACAGCCCCGTGTTTTGGTCTAACGTCCACGTTTACTTCAAAGGTTAAAAAAGGCCCGTGCTTTGTATTTCACTGTACATCCTGGAAATTATGTTGTGTGAATAAGTAGTAACTTATGATGATTCTCTGAGTATGAATTACATTTTTGAGGATAATGCATTTTCTTTGTAAATAGCTTGTTTTTAATAGAAGTCAGCAAAAGCCCATTAACTGCAATGCCAACGGTTTCAGCATACGCGATTAATGGGGTTTAACAACCACGTGTTTCTCTCATGAGTCAGTCTGCTCCAAGATGTCGATGCCTTAACAAACAATCCAGCGAGTAGCATTCTGCAGCTACCCTAGGTACCCGTATGTACGTAGTTCGAATTTACAGGCATGTGGTAAAAGCATCCATAACAAAACCTCTGTTTAATATAGTTAGGAAAAACGTTCTTCATGTAACCTAAATTGACACCTTATATGTGAAGAGGAGTTGTAAAGGTTTTATTGTTAATTTTGTGAGGGCAGGCATTTTTCCTCATTTAAAAACTTTGAGTATTTTTGCTTATAGCTGTAGTAGCAAAATATTGCATTTTTATAAGAAGGCTTTCAATTCCAGTCAATGTAATTTAACAGCTACAGAAGGCTTTCTCTCTCACTCATCTATCGGTGTATACCCACTTTTCAATAAGTTGCTTACAACCAAGGAGCAAATTTTCAAGTAAAATATTTCTCCACATATATATCACTAACTTTGCGCAGCACTAATATGTACGTTTGCAATTACTCATTTAATTATTCTTTTTTTTTTTTTTTTTAAATCCCGCCTTTAACTGCAGAGGTCATATCGGCGGCCTTGCCTATTGACAAATGGTGTTACACGTTTACGTTGGGTTTTTCTATCTTTGGGGGTTTTATTCTTTGAATTCACACACACACACACATTCACACTTTCATTCATACTTCCAGACTCAGGGAAGGATGAGGAATTATCCTGGCTGGAGAAAAATTCCTACCCCATCCCCCTGCCGGGAATCGAACCCGGGACCCCTAGCACAGCAGGCGGATGCTCTACCAACTGCGCCACAGGGCCAGCCGTAATTATTCTTGTTAGCATCATAATTCATTAACTAACTATTCCATTTTCAAATTAGTATTGGCTTGTGAAACAGAAGATAGCACACTAATGACAAAATAATTCAACATCCATAATAATAGACTAAAGTATATCTGATGTATTCATTGGCTCCCGGAAGGTTAGTTACATGTTTCTCGCCCCTTCTAATGGCGAATAACCAAAATTCGTACAATATTTATCTGCATGGCTGATTTTGTTGCTATGTTTTGTTATTTCAATGTTTGGGTGTTTCTCCAAATAAACATCGTTATCCAAAATCTCTTCTTCTCATCTGAATAGTAATTATAGTGTAGGTGTTAATGATGAACTATATTTAATAAAATTGTAATGCACAGCATTTTCACAGATATTTAACGTTTTCAACAACATGTCATTTTTCTGCTATAGCGGATAGGAGATAGTTTCCATTAATATCCGGCCTCTCCAACCTACAGCTCAACTGGAATACGCCTTTTTTGCACGGAACTTAGTTTTGATATTCGCCTTGCATGTTAATTGACAGAGTGCTGTCTTGTAGAGAGCAACCATATGTGTAACTACAGATCTGTGGGGTTTATTAGTGTTGAAAAAAGTTTAAATGCAATGCAGTGAAGATATCCCTTAGTATTCACCAGTAAAAGAATTGCTTGCTTAGGACGAGAAAACCCTGAATGTGAACTGCATGATGGCCAACTTGTGAAATATTGGAATCTATTCCTCTTTTTTAGAAAATGGAGTTGAATCACAGAAGACTACAACCAAAAGAAAACACTTCGGATTCGGCATTTAAAAAATACCGTCTTCAAAATGCTTATATGCACATCTGCATATAGGAAAGATCAGTGCATAATGGGTATCACTTTTTCTCTCATCACTTCAAAAATAATATGAAGGGTGCAAAGGTGCAAGGGTTTTCACCTTGTGTAAAACAAATAGGAACGAAGCTCTGGAAACAACTGGGCCAAGGTATGAAATATATTCGTTTACAACGGTCCATTTAATACAGAGAGAATATGGAGGCATAATCCAGACGAGGCGCCCCCATGGAAGGAGAGGTTTGTCCGGTTCAGGAGAAACGTCGTGGTCACAGTTTTCCATGACTAAGGGGGGAGGCTTATTTTGTTAGTTGATTTCAACAAAGAGTGAAACATCATTGTCCACGCAGGCTGCTTGTCTAGCATCTAACATAAACTTTGAGGACAATAAAAGGGAATGGGACGTGGTACCGTTTGCCTTGTGCATGACAATGCATTATTGTGCAATGTCCCGGTTACAGTGACTGCTGTGAGCAATTGTGGATTCAGTAAACTGACCATTCACCTGAATAAGCAAATGTAGTCCCGGCGATTATTCTCTATTCTCAGCACTGAATAAAACCCTAGGGCAAACAATACTTAATAATCACAATAGGAAGACCCGTTTCAGAACACTAGGTGAGTAAAACCTTAGCACTTCTCAAAGGATAGAGAATGCCAAAGTCTAATTATGGCTATCATGTTGAAACAAAGGGAGATTATGGTGAAAAGACATACGTTGTTTTCACACTGTGACGCTGACCGGTAGCCGCAGCTCAAAAAGAGGCTCGGTATGAGCTGCCTCACACCCCTGCTGGTAAATACGCGGCCGGACGACAATGGAGCGGTCAAAACAAAGAGATCTATGGGTGCGCGAAAACAAAGCGATTCCAGACAGTTCTGGAAGCTCTTCACGTGCCGGCTTGTTTACGAGAAGTTACAAGAAAAGGCCGGCACTTCGCTTGAACCATAAAAGCGAGGGGGCATGGGGCATGGACTGAAAGTTTGTTTATTCTTTAAGTGTTGAGCAGGACAATTGTTGAGAGAGCTTTAAGTGATTCAGTTTTAGTGAATGTGAGTGTATCGTCGAAGCCAGGTGTTTGTGAGAGTAGAAAGACAGTGAAGTGTGTGTCTAGCTTACGAGAGGACAGAACAGCTGTAAGTTGCAAGTTGTAAATTGTGTTAACAATAACATAGGGGGCTGCGACTTTAGGATTCAGTTTTAGTGTATAAAGTGACAAAAAAAGTAACTGGACTTATAATTTGTCACAACACTGTTGCCGTCAACAGCTAGTTTGGCCGAAAATGTATGAACCTAAACTCATCGATGTTTCATAATATCTATTTCTCAGCTCAATGTTCATTTGACGTGGTTTTAAAGTTGATTTAAAAAGGAGCTGCTGCCAGCAGTAATACTGTAGTAAGTATTAATTTAATGTTTCATGCCATGATCATTATCTTGAGACAGAATGTTGGCATATAAATAAATATAAAATGGCAGGAATCACACAATGGAGATGGCTACACTTGTAGAAGGCAACCTGAGAGACATGTTTACTTTTGATGCAGGGGTGTGTATAGCAATAATCACAGACACTCAGTGACCACTGTTCCAGGCAAAAAACATGAAAATGGGATAGTTATGTACATTTGATGACCTACCTATCTGCCTACCTACCTACCTGACTGCCTGTCAGCCTACCTACCTAACCATCTGCCTACCTACCTACCTGACTGCCTGCCTGCCTACCTACCTAACCATCTGCCTACCTACCTACCTGGCTGCCTGCCTACCTACCTAACCATCTGCCTACCTACCTGACTGCCTGCCTGCCTACCTACCTAACCATCTGCCTACCTACCTACCTGACTGCCTGTCAGCCTACCTACCTAACCATCTGCCTGCCTACCTACCTGACTGCCTGCCTGCCTACCTACCTAACCATCTGCCTACCTACCTACCTGACTGCCTGCCTGCCTACCTACCTAACCATCTGCCTACCTACCTACCTGACTGCCTGTCAGCCTACCTACCTAACCATCTGCCTGCCTACCTACCTACCTGGCTGCCTGTCAGCCTACCTAACCATCTGCCTACCTACCTAAACATCTGCCTACCTACCTGACTGCCTGTCAGCCTACCTACCTAACCATCTGCCTACCTACCTACCTGACTGCCTGCCTGCCTACCTACCTAACCATCTGCCTACCTACCTACCTACCTGGCTGCCTGCCTACCTACCTAACCATCTGCCTACCTACCTGACTGCCTGCCTGCCTACCTACCTAACCATCTGCCTACCTACCTACCTGACTGCCTGTCAGCCTACCTACCTAACCATCTGCCTGCCTACCTACCTGACTGCCTGCCTGCCTACCTACCTAACCATCTGCCTACCTACCTACCTGACTGCCTGCCTGCCTACCTACCTAACCATCTGCCTACCTACCTACCTGACTGCCTGTCAGCCTACCTACCTAACCATCTGCCTGCCTACCTACCTACCTGGCTGCCTGTCAGCCTACCTAACCATCTGCCTACCTACCTAAACATCTGCCTACCTACCTGACTGCCTGTCAGCCTACCTACCTAACCATCTGCCTACCTACCTGACTGCCTGCCTACCTAACCAGCTGCCTACCTACCTAACCATCTGCCTACCTAACTACCTGACTGCCTGTCAGCCTGCCTACCTACCTAACCATCTGCTACTTACCTACCTGACTGCCTGTCAGCCTGCCTACCTACCTAACCATCTGCCTACCTAACTACCTGACTGCCTGTCAGCCTGCCTACCTACCTAACCATCTGCCTACCTACCTGCCTGTCAGCCTACCTACCTAACCATCTGCCTACCTACCTACCTGACTGCCTGCCTGCCTGCCTGCCTACCTACCTAACCATCTGCCTACCTACGTGACTGCCTGTCAGCCTACCTACTTAACCAGCTGCCTACCTACCTGCCTACCTACCTGACTGCCTGTCAGCCTACCTACCTAACCAGCTGCCTACCTACCTACCTGACTGCCTGTCAGCCTACCTACCTACCTAACCAGCTGCCTACGTACCTACCTACCTACCTGACAGCCTGCCTGCCTACCTACCTAACCATCTGCCTACCTACCTGACTGCCTGTCAGCCTACCTACTTAACCAGCTGCCTACCTACCTACCTACCTGACTGCCTGTCACCCTACCTACCTAACCAGCTGCCTACCTACCTACCTGACTGCCTGTCAGCCCACCTGCCTAACCAGCTGCCTACCTACCTACCTACCTAACCATCTGCCTACTTACCTACCTGACTGCCTGTTAGCCTACCTACCTAACCATCTGCCCACCTACCTACCTGACTGCCTGCCTAGCTACCTAACCAGCTGCCTACCTAACTACCTGAATGCCTGTCAGCCTGCCTACCTACCTAAACATCTGCCTACCTAACTACCTGACTGACTGTCAGCCTGCCTACCTACCTAACCATCTGCCTACCTACCTGCCTGTCAGCCTACCTACCTAACCATCTGCCTACCTACCTGACTGCCTGCCTACCTACCTAACCATCTGCCTACCTACCTGACTGCCTGTCAGCCTACCTACTTAACCAGCTGCCTACCTACCTACCTGACTGCCTGTCAGCCTACCTACCTAACCAGCTGCCTACCTACCTACCTGACTGCCTGTCAGCCTACCTACTTAACCAGCTGCCTACCTACCTACCTGACTGCCTGTCAGCCTACCTACCTAACCAGCTGCCTACCTACCTACCTACCTACCTGACTGCCTGTCAGCCTACCTACCTAACCAGCTGCCTACCTACCTACCTGACTGCCTGTCAGCCTGTCTACCTACCTAACCATCTGCCTACCTAGCTACCTGACTGACTACCTGCCTACCTACCTACCTGACTGCCCGTTATCCTGCCTACCTACCTAACCATCTGCGTACCTACCTACCTGACTGCCTGTCAGCCTACCTACCTTACCATCTGCATACCTACCTATCTGACTGCCTGCCTGCCTACCTACCTAACCATCTGCCTACCTACCTACCTGACTGCCTGCCTAGCTACCTAACCAGCTGCCTACCTAACTACCTGAATGCCTGTCAGCCTGCCTACCTACCTAAACATCTGCCTACCTAACTACCTGACTGACTGTCAGCCTGCCTACCTACCTAACCATCTGCCTACCTACCTGCCTGTCAGCCTACCTACCTAACCATCTGCCTACCTACCTGACTGCCTGCCTACCTACCTAACCATCTGCCTACCTACCTGACTGCCTGTCAGCCTACCTACTTAACCAGCTGCCTACCTACCTACCTGACTGCCTGTCAGCCTACCTACCTAACCAGCTGCCTACCTACCTACCTGACTGCCTGTCAGCCTACCTACTTAACCAGCTGCCTACCTACCTACCTGACTGCCTGTCAGCCTACCTACCTAACCAGCTGCCTACCTACCTACCTACCTACCTGACTGCCTGTCAGCCTACCTACCTAACCAGCTGCCTACCTACCTACCTGACTGCCTGTCAGCCTGTCTACCTACCTAACCATCTGCCTACCTAGCTACCTGACTGACTACCTGCCTACCTACCTACCTGACTGCCCGTTATCCTGCCTACCTACCTAACCATCTGCGTACCTACCTACCTGACTGCCTGTCAGCCTACCTACCTTACCATCTGCATACCTACCTATCTGACTGCCTGCCTGCCTACCTACCTAACCATCTGCCTACCTACCTACCTCACTGCCTGTCACCTACCTAACCAGCTGCCTCCCAACCTACCTACCTGACTGCCTGCCTACCTACCTACCTGACTGCTCGTTAGCCTGCCTACCTACCTAACCATCTGCCTACCTACCTGACTGCCTGTCAGCCTACCTACCTAACCATCTGCCTACCTACCTGACTGCCTGCCTACCTACCTAACCATCTGCCTACCTACCTACCTCACTACCTGTCAGCCTACCTACCTAACCAGCTGCCTACCAACCTACCTACCTGACTGCCTGCCTGCCTACCTACCTAACCAGCTACCTACCTACCTACCTACCTGACTGCCCGTTAGCCTGCCTACCTACCTAACCATCTGCCTACCTACCTACCTGACTGCCTGTCAGCCTACCTACCCAACCATCTGCCTACCTACCTGACTGCCTGCCTACCTACCTAACCATCTGCCTACCTACCTACCTCACCACCTGTCAGCCTACCTACCTAACCAGCTGCCTACCAACCTACCTGCCTGACTGCCTGCCTGCCTACCTACCTAACCAGCTACCTACCTACCTAACTACCTGACTGCCTGCCTACCTACCTACCTACCTACCTACCTGCCTGCCTATTTACATACCCACCCACCTACCTACCGCCTGTCTGTATATATACTGGGTGTCTCAAAGAAAACACCGACAACGCTTATTATGTTGTGCGGGATGGCAAACTAATTAATTTGAGTATTTTCTTATGGTGAATGTATGTCCGTAAATGTGTTGTTATTGAGCTGGAGGACGTTAACGTTTTTCAATTGCCGCGTCGAGTTAGATTAAATTCTGTTACACAGATTCTTGGTTTGTCTTCGGCATTGTAATGTCGCTTATGTTTTGTTTTCCTTGGATTTTGGAATATAGTTTGTATTCTGTTTTTTGTTTATATAAACATTAACCTAAAATCTGCATTTTGGTACTTAAATTGTGATTCCGTCGCATATTATACAGCACTTTGTGGTTCCGGTTATCAATTTAAACTATCGACATATGCTGAAGTTCTCCGTTTACTGGAAAGACTTTTATACGTATTTACAGCCTAGTATAAAAATGTTCCACTTTACTTACTCAGAACTGGCAGATATGCATTACGTCTATGGTGTTGCTTGGGGAAATACGAAAAGAGCTGAGAGCTTTATGCTGAGCCATACCCAAGGAGACATTTGCCTCATCACAACACCTTTACTACTGTATATCAACGACTGTGACAAACAGGAACATTGCAAAAATAAGCGCATCATTCGGAAGTCCAGAGAAATGTAAGAACAGTGGCTCTGTTATTGATCAGGTACATAATTGTCCGTCCACAACCTCAAAAGCAATAGTCCACGCCACGTATACAAGTCAGTCTTCGGTTACTATAAGGAGTTTTCACGTTATGAAGGCACAATGGCTCTTATGGAGAATCAGTGCGGCGTTGCCACGTAAGTTGCGCCAATGTGATTACAGCGTTTGCTCACAACCAGGTTTATTATTATTATTATTATTATTATTATTATTATTATTATTATTATTATTATTATTATTATTATTATTATTATTATTATTATTATTATTATTATTATTATTATTATTATTATTATTATTATTATTATTATTATTATTATTATTATTATTATTATTATTATTATTATTATTATTATTATTATTATTATTATTATTATTATTATTATTATTATTATTATTATTATTATTATTATTATTATTATTATTATTATTATTATTATTATTATTATTATTATTATTATTATTATTATTATTATTATTATTATTATTATTATTATTATTATTATTATTATTATTATTATTATTATTATTATTATTATTATTATTATTATTATTATTATTATTATTATTATTATTATTATTATTATTATTATTATTATTATTATTATTATTATTATTATTATTATTATTATTATTATTATTATTATTATTATTATTATTATTATTATTATTATTATTATTATTATTATTATTATTATTACTATTATTATTATTACTATTATTATTACTATTATTATTATTATTATTATTATTATTATTATTATTATTATTATTATTATTATTATTATTATTACTATTATTATTACTATTATTATTATTATTATTATTATTATTATTATTATTATTATTATTATTATTATTATTATTATTATTATTATTATTATTATTATTATTATTATTATTATTATTATTATTATTATTATTATTATTATTATTATTATTATTATTATTATTATTATTATTATTATTATTATTATTATTATTATTATTATTATTATTATTATTATTATTATTATTATTATTATTATTATTATTATTATTATTATTATTATTATTATTATTATTATTATTATTATTATTATTATTATTATTATTATTATTATTATTATTATTATTATTATTATTATTATTATTATTATTATTATTATTGTTGTTGTTGTTGTTGTTATTACTATTACTGTTACTGTTAGTGTTAGTGTTACTGTTACTACTATTACTACTATTACTATTATTACTATTTTTATTATTATTACTATTATTACTATTACTACTACTATTACTATTACTATTACTATTACTATTAGTATTACTATTACTATTAATTATTATTATTATTATTATTACTATTATTATTATTATTATTATTATTATTATTATTATTATTATTATTATTATTATTATTATTATTATTATTATTATTATTATTATTATTATTGTTGTTGTTGTTGTTATTGTTGTTATTATTATTATTATTACTATTACTATTACTATTACTATTACTATTACTGTTACTGTTACTGTTACTGTTACTGTTACTGTTACTACTGTTACTACTATTACTACTATTACTACTATGACTACTATTACTACTATTACTACTATTACTATTATTACTATTATTATTATTATTACTATTATTATTACTATTACTATTATTATTATTATTATTATTATTATTATTATTATTATTATTATTATTATTATTATTATTATTATTATTATTATTATTATTATTATTATTATTATTATTATTATTATTATTATTATTATTATTATTATTATTATTATTATTATTATTATTATTATTATTATTATTATTATTATTATTATTATTATTATTATTATTATTATTACTAGGGCTAGGAAGTTCATGCATTTGCATGTTTTTTCATAGGGGTTAAAAATGTGTGCTTTTACATTGTGTACACGAATTATGGAATTTTAAGTTATTTGGCCGTGATTTTATGGTGCATATAGCTGCATATTTTCTTGATTTTGATAAATACATATTATTTCAGTACTATAGCCTCTATATATCATATTTTAATGATTTTTATGTTTTTTTTTTCCACCTGGATAATATTTTTCATATTGGTAGTGTTGCATATGATGATGTAACTCGCGAGGTGGCGAGAAGCAATGCTGAGTCATGTTGTTATGTAGTGAATCCCCTGTTTCCATCCTTTCATTATCTGTATGTGCGTTATCTGAGAGGTTTATATTAACAAAGATAAAGTGCAGGTCAACGTTTTGAGCAGCACGATTATACGTAATATCCGACTTCCTCCTGCACCGGTGTTAACTCGATGGGGAACATGGGTCGATGCAGTTTTATATTATGCTGAGCACATAGAAATAATCGAAGAGGTTGTTAATTCATTGTACTCGAATGATGCTTCATCAATACAAACTGCAAAATATTCTGTCAGGCACTGGGTTAAAGAAGGATCTTAGTTTTATATCTGCCCATTTTTCTTTCTTACCAACAGCCATAACGGCATTGGCAGCTGAAGGATTTCCTTTGCATGAATCACTTACTGTGCTTGAGAAAACAATATGTGATACATATAAGTTCGGTTCCTGGTAGAATAGGACAAAAAGTGAAAGAGAACGTGAATTATGTAATTTCAAAAAATTCTGGTTATAAACAGATCTGCGATATTCGAGACATCCTCGAAAGAAAACCATCTGTCACACCAAGAGACTTGACTCTCTCTGTGAAACAGTTAACATCATTTAAATATGCCCCTATAACATCTTGTGACGTGTAAAGAAGTTTTCACGTAACAAAAGTGTTTTGCCAGACAATAGACGACGTTTTACTGTTGAAAATTTGTGTAGTGTTGGTTGTGAACTGCAATTTAGCAGTTAATAGTAGCAGCGTGACCACTTCTGCTTCGTCCTCTAAGGAATAAGGTAACTTTACTATTTACACTAACTCGTCTACTGCAAAGGGACATGAACTGTTCTAATGAAATAGTGCATTTTTCTTGGCATATTTTGAAGTTTTTAAGAGCATATTTGCATGCATATTTCAGTGTTTTTTAGGGCATGAACTTCCGAGCCCTAATTATTATTATTATTATTATTATTATTATTATTATTATTATTATTATTATTATTATTATTATTATTATTATTATTATTATTATTATTATTATTATTATTATTATTATTATTATTATTATTATTATTATTATTATTATTATTATTATTATTATTATTATTATTATTATTATTATTATTATTAGTTATTATTACTATTATTATGTTAATAATACCTTATAATAAACCCTTACCCTTTTTACATTCTTTTCTTAATATAAAAAATGTAGGCCTACTTACACCAGTCGTCTTATGAAATTCACCAACAATAAACGAGTCACTGTGTCTGGGGTTCTTTTTCTTTAAATAATCATACACCCTAAGAATTTTTTTTCGCTCGCTACTTTTAATAATTTCGCCTTTTCTTCTGCGATCCATTGCGCACTGATCACTTAACTGCAATGCACGCGATTACCAGAGAACTTCTAAAACTCGCTCACACCTCAAATCCCGAAACCCATTGAAAACCTCCACTGAAGTACAATCCCTTATCGGCCCTTCAACTGCCACACGTCTGGTTTCCATCATCTGCAAGACAGGAGAAGCGGGTGTTCTTGGCCGTGTGCTTGGCGCGCTAAAAGCATTTGCCTTTAAATGGTGATTTATGGATGGCTTGTTACTGGAGATGTTCTATATTTATATAAAAAATAATTTCGTTATTTCCTTGACAACTTTGTCACTGGAAGTTTTTACGTGGACCTACAGAATGAGAATTAGCCAGCGACGACATTTTCCACTGTATAAACAAAGAATCTTAACACTTTGTTTTAAACTTTATTTTTTTTTAAAAAAAAATATGTTTAGACATATTGATATAATCTAAATACTAACGTGGCTTATAAAAGCAAGCGAATAATCCAGATTTTTTTCATTGCAATTATTTCGGTTTAAAGCCATGTTTAAACGTGCGGAGCGAGAAAGATGTTAAAAAATCTGCTTTCAACAAAATTTTACATTTTATTATTTAAAAAAATGTACAATTGCATAAAAGGTTTATCGTGCATACCATAGTATTCTTCGACACATTTTACACCGAAATTTGAAAACACGCAAATTTGGCAACGGCGCACCTGATTCTTCCATAAGAATAACATGGTCCATAAGAGCCCGTTGTGCCTTCATGACGTGAGAATAGAATTATAGAATTCTCCGTGAACAGCAATTGCATCCGTATCATCTCATCCAAGCTCAAGCACTGGGGCCAGACAACTTTGCACCTGGACTACAGTGTGTCCAGTGGTTTCTTCATAAATGCATTGATCAACCAAGATTTCCTACGACCATATTATGGACGGACGAGAAGGGTTTTACACGAGAGGACATGTTCAACACACATAACAGACACATTTGGGCTGGTGTTGTGAATGACACACTCATAGGGGCCAATTTACTGCCTCCACGTTTGACAGCCCACATTTATCTACGGTTTTATAACATACTTTACCAGAACTTCTGGAACCTGTTCCTTTAGGAATAAGCCAGTTAATGTGGCTCCATGGTGTTGGACACCTAAGCATTATTCCAGTGATGTAAGGCATTTCCTAAGTGTAACGTATTCTCATCGCTGGATCGGTAGAGGAGCACTAATATTATGGCCAGCATGTTCACCAGCTCTAACCTCTTTGGAGTTTTTCCTTTCATGACATTTTCCTTGTGTATGAGAGGCCGGTCAAATGTGAAGAGAAACTAACGGCCAGGATCTTCGTAGCATTTGATGCTATTCATGTCAGCCAGATATTTTTGAAAGGACTCGGCAATCATTACTACGACGCTGTAAACTATGCTCCGAAGTCCAAAATCGTCATTTTTAACATCGTTATGCACTTGTTCAATTCTTGTTTTGTTCTTACTTTAAGTATGTTTGAAGCCTTTTAATGGTGTAGAAAATTTTACCAGCAATGATACTATTTGCATATGTTATTGACAATAACATGTATTGTAGATTGGTTAAAAGGTTTCACCTACTTCAGAACACGTGAATTTCGTGCCATATACTTACATCAAGGTTTACAAGAGAGTTTTTTGTTGTATTGTTTAAAGTTAATGATACGTGGCTGCCCTTATTTCAAAACTCTCCTAATGCCTTGTAGTAAAAATGAGGTTGAGAAGTGTTGGCAGGCTGAGGACAGCTTGAGGTGTGTATTATGTATACGTGACCTTCGCAGGGCTTAACCATTGTAATGACGGGATGTGGGGTTTTCATCTAACCAGATGCAGTGTTTCAAAAACGGCTTAGCCCCTCCCCCATAATAAGTTTAATTGAGATGTTATATGTGTGATTAGGAGTTTAGTTTTGATGAGAGGATATTGTGATTGGTGATTTAGAGGAGGGGTTTTTGTAAATTTTTAGTTTATGTGAATGTTTTGTTGTGGTGTGTATTAGTGATTTTGTTTAGGTGTTTGAGAGAATGGGTTTTTTTTTTTATTTTTTTTTATTTTTTAGATAAAAAGTGGATTGGAGAAGTGGAGGTATTTTATGCGATGTGAAAGGATGTAAAAGGTATATTTTATATATATGTGTGTGTTTTATTTTGTTGTAATTTTTGGTTATTTGTTGTAAATGTTATTTTTAAGACGAAATTGTGAAATATATTTGAAGATTTGGATGTGAGTCCAAATTATATAAGTTTGTGTTTCTTTATAAATTATAAATTGAGTGAATTTGTTAAAATTTAAGATTTGAAATTAGTATTTGATTTTAAAATTTTTGAAATTGTTTTGTTTTAATTTTAGGGTTAAAAAAATTAAGAGAAGGAATAGTGAATTTGGTAATAGGTTTAAATTATATAATTTTATATATTTCATTAAAAAAAATAATTTTATGTTGTAATTTAGGTATTGAATATAAATTATGTTATTGGAGTTTTCGTGGTAATTTTAAAAATATGAAGTATTAAAATTTTAAAGTTTATTTTTTTTAATTTAAAATTTAAATATTTTATATTATTGAATCTTTTTAAATTATTAAGTTTAAAAATTGATAATGTTGATATATTTTGATATTATTCATCTGTTTATTAGTTGTATATTAATAATTTTTATATTTTAGTTAATATTTAAA
>CM060964.1:154486989-154544489 GCA_030765045.1 Tenodera sinensis
AAACGCGTTATGAAGAGGTACTCATTGTTAGTTTACATTCAACGAATAGGAGTTTACCACTAATAACATTTTGTCATCATTGAATGCTACAGATTGCCGAATAGTGCTTAACAATTGGTAAGCGACTTCAACAATTTAAGCCTTAAAATGTTACAGAATAGCCTAGATTGTGCTGTAGAAACAGAGGGACGGAATCTTTTGTATTTTGGTTGAGCAATTTTCAGACAGCGAAACTTGGACGAATGACTTCAGGTTAACTGTGCTCTAGAGTAGGGGTCGGCAAGTGTTGAACTAATGTAGCTGTACTGTGTCTGGGTCCTGCACTTGCAGATCTACATGACAATCGCGGATATGTCAAATTGTGTACAATCAAGGATCTGTTGAAGGGAACTAGTGTATCTGAAAATAACAAATTGCACCACATCACAACACATCACGTGACCTGGAGCGCACCTCCTCCCAATACAGACAGTGAAATTTACAGATTTACTTTTGAGGCTTTAAGAAAATATATTGTAGTGCACTATACCGCTAATTCTGCAGCCATAAAAACATATCATGGAGAAGGAAAATCAATCAAAAATCAATAAGAAATTTAGGTCAATGAACACTGCATTTCAAAATGAACTATGGCATTTTTGTTGTGAATACTATAAATATACATGTGTTGTAAACCTGTCACATAAAATGCAAATAGTTTGATTTGTAAATATACTAATCTAATTTTAAGAGTAACAAGTGTATATTTATTATTCACCAATTAATTATGCATGTAAAGCGTTTCTCTGTACGAGCGAAATATCCAATCAAGATAAATGTGTCATGAAAATGACCTTTGCTACGCAACAATCTCTACTTTTGAAGTGCTATCCCATTCCAGGTTCAGGCTATCAACACAACCCTGCGCGTCTGCTGCCTCCCTGACCCAAAAACCGAGGCCTGTTAGTAAGCTAGGATTAGGCTTCAGGCTAATGTTGAATGTCATAAAGTGGGAATGCTGTGAATATTCAGGGAGAGTAAGGGGCAAATGGATTAGGAAAGTGAAGAGTTGTTTAGGGTTGACTGACCAGGTAGAATGTTGCGGCAGGACAGTAGATTGTGCGCTTTGAAGGGTTTCCCCTGGCGTGTGATTGGTCTGCTGAAGCGTGTATTGGGCCAACTATCGTTCAGTTTAAGCATGAGTAAATTATATACCTAGAGCAAGTCCTGGTTCCCGGCCACGGAATGCGCCTGGGTTCGCTCCCGCTTAAGGGGTGCGAATTTTAAGTCCCGGGTACAGGACAAAAGTCCACTCCGCATCATGAGGAAAGTGAAGAGTTGCTATAGACAGCGATCCCGGCCAAGAAAATTAACATTCGGGTTGGGGGATGTGTGATGCTGGCCACATCACCTCTCCGTATCGGTTGAATAATCATCCATTTCTGTTGCGGAAGTGACCGTGATGCCGAAAGTCGGGTTGGTATCCTCAGGCCTGTCATGCTGAAGTGGTGCACGATTATTATTATAATAATTATTAAATTATATTTAGTCACAAGTTGTAATTGTATAATTGATGCAAAATAGGTAAAGTTAGATTCACCAAGATAATCGCACAGAAGAAAAGGAAATGAAACAACGAGGTATGTTCCTGCTGCCACATCAGTCGCGTTACTTGGTTCCACCAGCTTGGGCACTTGCTGCCACACCCAGTGGGATGGCTCCGACTGTAACGTACGTGGCCCGCATTCGGGAGGTCGTGGGTTTCATTCCTCCGACCGGCTTTCCTCACCTAGGGTTTTCGGGGGTTTTCTCAGGTCACTCAGGCGAATGCTGGCAAGGATAATTACCCTTCATCCCCCGTTTCACTTCCTTTCATTTCATTCCCTCTACCCAGTCTTTCCAGGTTGTAAGAGTCAGTGGATTTGCCGACAGACTGCGCTGTGGGGTGCTTGCGCTCTGGAAATGCGGTGTTTGGCTGAGGGGAGGCGCTATGGTTGGCCGGCTGATGGCGAGCTCTGTGGGTACCTGGAGCTCCGGAGGGCTGAAGAACCGGCGTACACCTGTTAGGGACCCGTCGTAGTTGTAATTCCATCTGTGATGAGTTCTGGCCGCCTGTAGTGTACTTTCACATCATCGTTCCTCCCAGGGTCTGACGCACAATAAGCCGTCGGCTGATGTGCCGGAATCCCCACCGTTACGGACAAACAGATAGATTTATTACTACTCTTTTCTAAAGGTTAAAGACTTACTTTACTTTGATGTTCTGTAAACGAAGGGGAGAAATTTGTTTTGTTTTAATAACGAATTAAAATAAAATTGTGACCATCCCCCAATTAAAACCCTTTCCTTTACTCTCACAGTACTGTCAATTATGATTCCCGTATTTAAACGTTAGGGAAGTTTGGTCCACACGCGGCACGAGGCAACACTACGCCAGTTTTGGAAGTGGCAGCTTGAAGCCTCATGGCGTATGGCTATGGACACCCAAGTAATAATTCTGGGGGAATTTAGCGATGCGGGGCCCTTAACACTGCTGAAATTGCAATTGGAGTCCCTGTTACGAATAACGTAGCTATATCTGTGGTACTCGTATTTTCTAAACGTGTAGTAAAAGTGCCTTTATTTTCAGAAAATATATGTACGGGGGTGAGTCAAAAAGTAAGTTGAATTTGCTCGCCACAAGAGCACGTTGTGCGTCGTGACGGTGGCCAATGAGTAGCAAGCTACAATAACTGCTGACACATCCAATAGGTTGGGTGGTGTGGTATCCCGTCGTGTTGTGTGAGCAGAGCAGGCCTGGCTCAATGGCATGCCAACTGGATATTCACTCCAAATTGGAGGTGCGTGCAACAATCAGATTTCTGTGGGCTAAACAGCTCAGTTACATGGACATTCATTGTGAAATCACTGCTCTTTATTGTGGGCATGCAATTTTTCACCGCAACACCTCACACGTCCCACCAAACGTCGGAACTGCTACAGCGGTTCAAGTGGGAGGTAAAACAACATCACCATACAGTTCAAACTTAGCACCATGCGATTACTATGTGTTTAGTAAATTGAAAAAGGATCTTGGAGGACAATTCCGAAACGATGAGGAGGTCAAAGCAGCTGTATCCAGCAGATGGTTGCACATCTGGTGATCTCTACGCATCCGGAATCGAAAAGTTGGTTGCCCGATCCGATAAATGTTTACAGTCTCTTGGGGACTATGTGGAAAAGTGAACTTACATTGTATGTTGACATAGCTGTGTTGTCTATGTGTATGTGGTTTAATAAATTGCCATAACTTGAAAGTGCAAGTTACTTTTTGATTCGCCCTTGTATCTCCATGGCTGATATGTACTGAAATCCCTTCACTTACCATCTGAGGTATACGTATTTCACACTTTGGAAGTTCTTATACACTTTCACCAACAAACATGCATCTTTAGCTTATTACAAACACCTTTTTTATTCTGTTATCAGATAAGAGCGCTTAAGAGACTGAAGAATATGTCGTTAAATTTCGAACTTTGCTATTTCCCTTTGGGAGCCTTTCAAAGTACAGGAGCGAATATCTCACAAAATTTTAAGACATTTATCACATAATTTAAATATATCTGTATTTTTAGTTTAGTAAACTTTTGCCCATTTATGGGCTTCTAGTTTATGACAAATTTAGCAAGGCTTAAAAGACTTAATAGGCTTTCTCCGAAAAATACTCAATACAGGAATTAAGTCAGTCTGTAAAGTTTTGGAGTTCTAACTAAAAAAGGTTCCAATGATTTTTGAGCCGTTCAAGGAAATCATGGGCTTTTAAGACAGATGAAAATGTAATCAGGATAAGAGAGCTTCCCGAAAGTCTTCCGTCTTGACTTAAATGCCAAATATAGTACACACACAAAGTTCGACCTTTGCGCTGTCTTGTGGATAGAGCACATACGAATATTTTTCGATGTTTCCCACTTTTTATTCGGAGACCCATACTACATATTCTTGTGAGTCTAGAAATAACCTTAGGCAGAAAGTACACCTTCAAGAAAACACAACACCAAGGTGTTTTATGTCACAAGATTACAGTAATGTGACTTAAGGGTTCGCGTTTAGATATTTTGTAGTTTATTTAAAAGCTTACATAGACACCACTGGTTGCATTTATAGAGACTAATCTCGTTGTTCTTACTGGGATACGAATTTTAACCCTAGCGTTACCAATGCCCACCTTCTGTAATTTGTTCACCTCTGTCTTTCAATTTTTTAATTAAGGGCATGCAGTTAATACTTATTATCAATCACTGTTTCTGCTATGGAATTGCGTAATTGTTTCAAAGTTTTCATTGTTGGTCTTTTTGAGAAACAATGAAATATCAAGATGGTCATAAAGTGCTCCCTGGTCGGTATAATGTGATTCATGTAAAAAATGAATAGTTATACAATGTTAAATATTACCGTTATAGACGTGACAATGTATAATACCCAATTTTAAAACAAATTTGTTTTAAAACTTGCTCAGACATATTGTTACAGATAGTGGTCACAAAGTACCCCTCCCCCCTTGGGTAGTATAACTTCTGGAATGAGACTAGGTAATGCTAGGGTCACAACCAGTATACAGATTCAAATGAATGGTCAATTAATCATGCAAGTAAAAGCACATAAAATGTGTAGCAGATACTTTCATAAGCATATTTGTCACTTTTTTACTGTCAAATTAACTGAATTATGTCCTCTAGAATTGTCACTAAAGTCCCAAACTTTGAATGGAAGTAGAGGAAGAACCAGAGCGGGCAAAGACCGACCACGCGACCTTTGAATCTTTCCTTCTGTCCACAAGGAGTAGTTTAGAGGTGAGGGACAACATGCCTGTTGTAAGGTCCTTAAGTGGCTCGTGAATTAGTTCCCATGTTCCAAAGCTTCCATGCTGACTTTAGAAAATGGGTTCCTTCACACCGCCAACAGCATTTTCTCAAAGCTATGTTCAGTGAAAGTAACTTGTATTGTTAGAAACTTATTTTATCAGTATAGCCGCTTCTATTTTCATAGATGGCCATAACTATTCATTAGGATTATAAAACTTGCCTGAATTTAGTTGGAAAAATAGGCTAACATTTTCTGCAAACATCGGTTCATAATATATTTCTTGTAAACCTGCGATGTGGAATTTCCTGGATGCACTATTATCTTTGTTCCTAACGTAAGGGACAGAGACTGTAAAACGGAATTTGCTTGCCTCTACTTCCAGTTTTCCTGCAAAAATAAAATTATGGTCGAAGTTGCCAGTGGCTCGTCTTTAATAATAAAAAAGCTTATTTTGTTGCAGCGCCAATACCCAAATGGATAACGACGTGACCCCCGTATATCTCGCCGCACAAGAGGGACATCTAGAAGTGCTCAAGTTCCTGGTTACTGAGGCAGGAGGTTCTCTGTATGTGCGTGCCAAGGATGGCATGGCACCTGTTCATGCTGCATCACAAATGGGTTGTCTTTTTTGCCTCAAATGGATGGTATGTACCTATTTAATAACTTATTTATCGCACATGTCTTTCAACAACTTTCATGCTTACTAATAAACAGAAAAACATGTCCACCGAACTATACAGAGATTGGAGTGCTAGTGGTGTAAAATTTGACTGTCTTATGGGCAATTGCCGACATACAAAATATCGATAATTTTATATAAAAGTATGTAGGTGTGTACAATACCCGAATATAAAGGCCTCACGACGCACGGCTTTCCAAACACGTTAATGGACAACCCCTGACATGGCCGTGGATCCATAGCTCACAGTCCAAACTTCAACACGCACATGTACACTTCCAAATCATTTAGCGTCCCTTAATCGCCATAGATGACAAGGTTTGCATTGTGACGCCTTTTTCTCGGTTTCTCTACCACCTGCCTGTGGTACATAGAAGAACCGATGTTATATCGAGATGTTACCGCAATGCCAAGTTTGAAATACCCGAAACAAAACCTCAGAAACTAAAGGGTCGGCGCAGCGTTTGCGTGCCTGTGTCTGCCACCCATCAAGGAAAAGGTAACTTCCCAACCCAATCAATACTTTTTATGGAAAAATGTTAATTATTTAATATATTATAAAATATGTATGGCCAGCTTTGAATAAAGGATGATATGTTTGAGGTACTTAATTATGAAGTATGTATATTTTAAATGTTGTATGCATGTGAAATTATGTTAATTCTTATTGAATGTTGTATACGTTGGAAAATACAACTTGCCACAAACATAAACATAAACCTTATTATAGCTAGGTATATTTGTAGCACTGAGATAGCTTGTTTTCCTAAGTACTAGTACGTTTCGAAAAATGTAATGCTTTATGCTTACATTTTTCCATGCGGAAGTCAATCCTGTTGAAGTAGAACCTCCTCACAAATTAGAAATTTTTCACTTTTCTTCTTCTGAGCATGTTTGTTACAAATTTTACTGAACCTTAATTTAAACGGTACAACTGTTTTTTCTCGTATGATGCACCAAGTTCAAGTTCCTGAATTTGATACAATTCATTTTGTTATAAATAACATAATGTGGACAGAACAATAACCGTTTATGCGAGTATCTGTGCATAACAGTCTATATAATGTTTAAATAGTTTAACAATCGTTTTTTACAATTACTGCTTTCTAGAATGCAATTGTAATCTAACATGTTTACTTTTCTACCAATCACACATGGTAAGTAAGATTTTCCATGCAAAAATTCGATACCGTGATTTCATCGGAATTACACGTTTTGAGACTGCTGAATAAAAGACATTTTGAAAAGAATGGTCCGAGCCTGTAAACTGCATACCAAAACTCGGCGCACACCTTTGAAGGATGCGACACAAAGATTTTCAAGAAATGCTCCCCACCACAGTTTAGCCTTAACATAGAAAAAAGAATTATTGCCTCAAGAATGGCGCCAGCGATTTATGTTGAAATACCATCAAAATAAAATATTCCACTGACAAATGGAAGTTGTACATCGAATTTTCTGGGAACAGTCTGTGAAGTCCTCTACATTGTGAATATTACACTTTATGTAGGTACTTGGTAAACCGCAGGAGCTAGACAAAATCTTGCTAACAAGCAAACAAATATACATTTCATTCATTTATGCGACTTACCATTCCTCTCTTGGAGTCAACCATTTTCAAGAGATTCCTTATCATTAGTTATTTCAAATAGTTCAAAGTTTTCTCAACTGCTGAGCCGCTATTCGTCTTTTTTATGGCCATACAAAGAACATGGAATTTCAAAGCCAGCACATAGCCTTTGAAAACTGACCCTAACTTTACCTACTGAATCCTATAATGGAACGTGAAAATGTGAAAATTTATCTGGGCAAACAAGAAGTATATAGAACAGCGATTTCCAACGTTTGCGAAAGAGGTGACGTTGGATTTTTCTCCTTCCACTTTATGCGGACTGTGCCATTCAGACATGCATTGTGTTGCAGTGGCGGTTTGATTTATATGCACGTTGCGGTTTCAAATCTTATGCCATAAATATCTGTTCATTGGCGACTTGTTTGGTGGCGCTTACACTTAAGAAGTCTATCATTATTTGGCTACAAATTCGAAGTACATAGCCTTAGAAGATACACCAAGTGATCGTCGGGTAACCTATTGCGATACACACCATTAATATAGTTCAATTTGGAAAACTGTTCGCAAATATATGTAGAGTTATATTTGATCTCTATTAAAAAGAAAGAACCAGGGAAGGGACAAGCCGCATTCAGTTCAGCTACAGTTGAAAAGAATCCTCTTTGTACTTCGGCCACAAGACGTTCGTCATCCCCCTGAGCAGAAAGTCCTTTACGAACGGTGCTATTTCTCTGTTCTACTTCATCCTGAGCCCAACGCCTTCCATTCGTTCTGGTATGCCAAGTCTATGAGCAGCCTCAGACGGCGAAAACCGTGTGTTAACCAGAGCTAACACAGCAATACGTCTAAAAAGTAGCCATATTATTTCAATTGAAATAAAATACATCAACAGCATGGTGTGTACCAGCGATGTCCAACGTTTGCGAAAGAGGGGAAGTTTGTTCAGTCTTTCGAGACAGTGAGAGGGGCAGGTAGGCAGCAGATTGCTCGTGCCGCAGGTCACTTACGCGTGCTGGCACACCGCGATAGCAAAATACACATTTGCAACATTTACGTCTCTTTCATACCTCTGTTGCTTTGTTTACATGCTTATCCTTTATTTGTTTATTTATGCATTTAGTTGACATGGCTTCAACAACATATTCTTACCCTGGGACGATAAATACATTTAACGTAAAAAACTGGAGTACATGATCATATTTACTTGGAGCACATTACTTTTATTCGTTTATTAATTATATAAATATATATATCGACACATAGACCCCCACAAAAAGAACGAAGGAAGGAAATGCAAGCAGAAAAATCTGATGTGTTGCACTCACATGACTTTCTCTACTCTTGTGCTAACCATTCTTACAAACTCTTACTCCTATATCTTCTTCGTGTTAGTTGACATAAACATTTGCAGAAATTATCTTATTGCTTATTTCCTTGTAGGTGCAAGGGGAATATGAGAATACAGTGGGCTTTGAGCGATAGTCCAACCTTTTAAAGCTTTGAGTGAGTGAGTGAGTGAGTGAGTGAGTGAGTGAGTGAGTGAGTGAGTGAGTGAGTGAGTGAGTGAGTGAGTGAGTGAGGGAGTGTGTGAGTGTGTGGAGTATAACGACCCGTCGACAACGAGGTCATTTGGGCCTTATAGCTTCGTTAAAGATTCCGTTCTCTTTGCATGGTTAACATATAAAAATGAACAGTATATTGCATTTGACGAAAGTTTAAGCCTTCCAAAACTGACACAAATAACAAGGAGTATCTCCGAAATGGTTCACTCTACAAAAACATTTATTTGGACATAAATTGTGTGTTTTAGCGAGATCCAAATTTTTTGTGTATTAAAATTTTGTCTATCTTATGGTTTACGGGTCATTCCAAAGTCACCCAGAGTAAACAGGACTGCATAGGCTATAGCCAGAAAATTCAAAATATACATTTCATTTGTCATAAAAATATCTTTATCATATGTCATTTTAATCAAAATCGTTAGTTATTTTCAAGAAACTAAAAATTTTCGAAAAATTTGCCATGTAAAGGGAGGATTAGGGTGGAGGAATTTTCTTCAAAATCTTTGTGTCGCATCCTTAAAAGACATTAAATTTAAATACCAGCTTTGGTTTTTAACCGACTTTTCCGAGTTGTTTTCCAAAGACAGATACACATACAGACACACAGACAGACAGACAGACAGACACACACACACACACGCGCGCGCGCGCGCGCGGGTCTTTTTCTAAAAATGCTTTTTTGGGATTCAGGAGGCCTCAAAACATATATTTCCGGTGAAATCTCGACATTGAATTTTTGGGTGGAATACAATATTTCCTCTACTTACTAGTAGAGAAAGTAAAAACAAAACATTGTTTACATTGACATAGATAATATGTACTTACATTGGCATTTACTCAATCTTAGTATCGTATAATTTCTTCTTCTTCATCCGTCGAAGACGACGAAGCCGTGATCTTATAAAATTCACAAACGGTTTTATTTTCATCGAATTTCGTCTTTGTTGGAGTTGTGTAGTTGTGAATATGTAGTTTAATGGTTCTTATTACTGTACTTATGGGAACGTCAGTTGCAGCCACAGTATGTGCAATCTGCGCGTCACACTTGCCGTCCCCTCCTATAAAGTAATTGCACACGTTTTGAATAATGTGTGCCGTCTACTTATATACTCGTTTTCCACGTCCTATAAGCGAGGAATTTGCTTTATAAGTGGCGGATGCATTACCTGTTTCCCACGGCCGCCACGTATTTATACAGGTTTAAGAGTTTTGTGCAATCTTTGCTGTGCGCTACTACTCGTGTCTGAAATACTGCATAAACCTTGCAACTCTGCCTGGGTTGTTTTGGTTTCTATACACGCACCCAACACGCGATGTCCCTATCACCCCCTCCCGCTGTCTCAAAAGACTGAACAAAGTATATAATGGTCACAATATTATTTCTCCATAAATATCAAAGTGTTATGACCAAGTATAGGAGTTTCCAAGCATTAAAATCAGAACGAAGGGATACTAGGTTGGACTGTTACCGTTCTTTACGTTGTTACGTCGTAGATTAACCACTCCCGTCCCTCGCATAGTTTCGTGTGTTGGCAGACCAATAACGGCAACTGCGTTTTACCTGCCGTCAGTGATTCATGGTCGCTGTTGTGTATGTTTCATGTGTAGCTTAAAATTACTGTGCCTGGTTATGATGTTATGAATGCATCTAAGAAGCGGAAGTCAATGTTTGGGCTTCCAGGATAAATAGTACTGAGGTAACGCCTAATACAGCATATTTGTTACCTTCGTTGGAAATAGAACATATCTTTAAATCATTTGAACGTGCCTGTGATTTGCTCAGGTCTTCTAACATTGCAAATCATTTGTACAAAATTGGTTACACATAGGAACGCACGGAACGCTAAAAGTAGTAACTTACCGACAAAATCATTTCTTCTTGGCCACATGGCCACCGGCTAGCATGGTAACCTGGTAACCGAGTGGGAGCTTCTCTACCGCTTGATCTGTTGCTCGACATAGCTCCTAATGAACATCAGCCGACAACGGATTATGTCTAGACGCTAAAGGATATGCTGGAGAGCCGTCTCACTAGGGAACAATGTGACTTAGTTGTTACGTTCTTGGGGGGGGGGGGGGGGGGGGGCTCATATAAGCATATGATTCAGACCAACGTTGTGGTGCACCGCATTCAGGGTCTACTCCGAGGTAAGCTTTACCACCTTCTGCCATGAGGAAAGTACACCACAAACTAGGTTTTCCGCGGTCCGCGTTGTTGCTAAGTTTGTTTCAAAACTTGTCATTTACACAACACGTTAATATTTAATTATATTTAAGCATTTAGACTTACAATAACAGTGCATGCAACAAAGTTTGGCATTATTTATGCGTCATTTTGTGCCATAGTCATGCGTTTAGATCAACTTGTTTGCGGACTAGATTGCTGCAAGTATTTGACACAGAAGTTTTCTTGGTTAGCCGCTCTTTATTGACAAAACCTGTATTGTACATATTTGTATACTCATCGTGTAATTCCGGATTAACGCATGTCAAAGCAACGAATTTTATCGTGTAGTATGCCGTTAGTGCTGAAGGGGTGCAAAATGGGATCGTTGACTTATACAGTCAAAATGTGAAATCACGTATTCGGTCTATGTGCTTTCAAGCTTTCTCCTTTCCTCTTCCTTTCTTTGCTTCTGTTTCTTGGAATATGAGAAGATTATTGTGTTTGTTACAGATCCAGGAGCAAGGTGTAGATCCAAATCTTCGTGATGGGGATGGTGCAACACCTCTACACTTTGCAGCAAGCCGTGGCCATGCGGAGACTGTGCGCTGGTTACTTCGACATGGGGCAAGACTCATCCTGGACAAATTTGGAAAAAGTCCGATTGACGATGCAGCGGAGAATCAACAGATGGAGGTAACACATAAGAGGTGGCTCCCGCACATGTGCACCCAAACACCTCACAATTACACATAACTCGGCGTATTGTTCATTAATGTGTGGAACAGAAGATGTAGTCCGTAGCTTAAATGGTGGTTCTACATGTCATGTGGTGTAACATATCGGAGTCATTTACTTTCTCTAAGCATTACATTCTCAGCAGAACATTCATTTGTATATATGTGACATTTAGCACGCTTTTATGCTGTGATGCCTTTTATTGTCAATGTATAATACCACGAAAAAGAGGATTACGGAGAGAGAGAGAGAGAGAGAGAGAGAGAGGGGGGGGGGAGAGAGGGGGGGGAGAGGAAAACAGATATTCGTATTATTGTTTGGACAGGTATTAAAAATCAAAGATCCATGGCTTGAATCCCATCTATGAGCCGAACTTTGAAACTGATTCATCTTTTGTAGCCTTGGTACCATACGGGAATATAAATTGAAAGTATGTGTGTGCGCGTGTGTTTGTGCGCGTGCACGCATTTCACAGCCCTTCTTAGTAACCGATGGCGCTCTGCTTCATGAGATAAGCTTTAATGCTGATCAGCAGTAAAACTCACTACCCCATTTCCGGGCTATGACAAAATTGGTTTAAACTACTATAGAGATCGCAATCCACCCACATCCACACACGCACACACGCACACACGTACACACAGATACACGCACACACGTACACAGGCACACACGTACACACAGATACACGCACACACGTACACAGGCACAAAAAAATAAAAATAAAAATAAAAATAAAAATCTGCATACTGGACCCCGGCACCTAATTTCTTAAACCGGGGTCAATATTCAGATCTTTATTATTTTATTACAAATATAAAACAAATATACACTTTACAAAATTTACAGATTAACAAAATAAAATAAAAATAAAATAATTTAAAACACAACATTTTAACATCCTAAAACCACACCTCTTCTAACTAAAATTAAGAGAAAAAAAAAACAATAAATTACCAAAATAAAATCTTAAAAAAAAAAAAAATCCATCTCATCCCTAATCATACCTATTCAAAACTTGTATAAATTTAATAAAAAAAATCTATAAAAATTTTAAAAAATCACCTCTTTAAACACAAGCTCTTATAAATTATAAAATAACTTATAAGAACCTTAACTTTCAAAATCAAAATTTATAAAAAAAAAGCAAAAAATTTTTAATAAAATATTACTGGTATCCAGTAATAAAATAAATAACTAATAACCAATTACTACTAACTCTACAAAAATAAAAGATCCATAACAAAACAAAATATGACCGCCGGAATCCGGCGGCCATCTTGGTACTGGTACCCAGCACCAAAACTCCTTTACTCCACACTACAACTCAATTACACTCATACATAATTATATAATAAACAATAATCAAAATAACTATTAAACATAATCAAATTACACATTTAAAAATATACACATAAACATCATACAACACAAACATTACAACATTCAGGGGCCCTAATGACCAAGTTGTCGACGGGCCCTTAAACCCGACACACTCACTCACTTACAACATTCAAAATCTTCAGAACCTCAATTAAATAACTCAAAAATACAAATTATCTTCAGACCTCCAAAATAAACAACAATTCCTTCAAATTTCTTAATCTCAGACCTCCAAAATAAACAACAAATCCTTCAAATTTCTTAATCTACTAAAGCTTTAAAACATTTAAGTTTATTTAATAAAATAAAATATTGCATTAAATTTAAATCAAATATTAAAATTTCAAATTCAGATTTATATATTAAATATTACAAAAAATTTTTGATCCCTAAATTTAGAAAGCATTTGAAACTATTTAAACTCTACACTACAACACGAATACACTCGTACATAATTATATAAAATGCGAGACATAATAATCAAAATGACAATTAAATATAAACAAAATTGCACATATTTAAGATAATACACTAAAACATCATCTAACATAAAAATACAACATTTAAACATTTTCAAAACCTCATTTTCATAAAAATTTCAAACATTTCTTTATTGTCGGTATTTATATCTTATTGGTCATCTTGTGTATCAGATAAACCACTATCAATGTTATTTCTGTGCTGTTGATTTTGTATCCTCTCGGATCGTCTTATTAATGGGTCCTGATGTTGAATATTTATTTGCCTTGGCAGAGTTTTGGTCTCGATGGCAGATTTGCTGATGGTATTAGCCATTGTCTCTAGGTGGTGGAGTAAATCCTTATCCCTTACGATGTTGCAGATTTGGTGTCCTTGTAATGGTGTCCGATGTTCTTCTGTCAGGTGTGCATATTTTGGACATTCAGAGAAAACATGCTCAGGAGTGTCTTGGATGTTGCATATATCACATATATCGGTTAATTGTTTATTAATCTTTAGCCAGTAGGTTCCATACGGGCCGTGCCCGGTTAGGAAATGTATTGTACCTTTTGTATAATTAAAACTTTTGTACTTCTTTTGTAATCTTTCTCTAATGTTACCGAAAATTGAGTAAGTTCTCCTGCCTTCTTCTATTAAATCCCACTCTTCTTGCCAGATTTGTAATAGTTTATTTTTGACGTCTCGTTTCTTGTAATAAAAACCATCCATTATTTCAAAAACTTTTCCTTGATCTCCTTTTTTCATCCAAAAGCATGCACCCCTGTATCGTAGGGTAAGGTGAATAGGCCAAATTCCCAGGATAACTAGCAAAGCCATGGTTGGTGTTGTGTTCACTGCTCCTGTAAATCGGAGTAGGATCTTCCTCTGTGATCTTCTCAGTAAGGTCTTGACTGTGGTAAGCTTGGCTCTGTGCGCCCACGTTGATGCTGCATAGGTCACTATGGCTCCAAATATGCTCGTATGGTAGGTGGTTATGGTGTTCAAGGGAATTTTGAAATCAAATTGTGCTAAACGGGAAAGTTTCAGCATTACTTTTTCTGCTTTAACCCTCACATAATCAGTATGAAATTTGAAATTTAGTCTTTCGTCCAGAAATATGCCCAGATATTTTACTTGTATTGAACGTTTAATATGGTTATTTTCAAATTTAATAATGGGGTCTCGCTTAAATGAGCCTTTAAGTATCATATATGTAGATTTCGCTGATGAAATCTTCATCTTAGCAACCTGGCACCAATTGGATAGCTCTATTAACAATTTGTTGGCCTTTTCTTCCAAAATATTCCTAGTTCTTCCCTCTACCAAAAAGACTATATCATCTGCATATGCCACTACCCTAAGACAGATATTTATACGAGTAATTTGTTCTAATAATGTTTCCAAAATTATGTCCCAAAAAGTGGGCCCGAGAACCGAACCCTGGGGGCATCCCTTGGTGATGTCTTTTGAAATGATTTGGTTCACACCAACAAGTTGTACTTTTCTATTTCTGCAGTAATCTTCTAAAATGTTATACAAAGTTCTGGGATAATTTAAATTTCTAAGCCTAGTGAAAAAATGGGGCCACCAAACGTTATCAAAAGCAGCCGAAATATCCACGAAAATAGCCATAACGTATTTTGATTTGGAATTTAGGGTGGCAGTGATAAGGGTATTAATTGCGTCTTCGGTGGATCTCCCTTTCCTGAAACCGTACTGATCATCATTAAGCCCAATAAGTGTCCGATATTCCAAAATACGCGTATTTATTAAAGCTTCAAAAATTTTTCCAATAGTATTCAAAAGACAGATGGGTCTGTAAGATTTACAGTCCATCGGATCTTTATCAGCACTTTTCTTCAAAACAGTTAATTTTGCAACTGCACATAATTTTGCACAGGCACACACGTACACACAGATACACGCACACACGTACACACAGACACACGCACACACGTACACACGTACACACGCACACACATCCACATACGCACACACGTACACACGCACACACGTACACACAGATACACGCACACACGTACACAGGCACACACGTACACACAGATACACGCACACACGTACACAGGCACACACGTACACACAGATACACGCACACACGTACACACAGACACACGCACACACGTACACACAGACACACGCACACACATCCACACACGCACACACGTACACACAGATACACGCACACACGTACACACAGACACAGGCACACACGCATGCACATGCACACGCACATATAAACACACATACAGGGTGGAAAGGAAGTCATTACACTCCTAATATGTGCTCCATGGAAGCATTACGAACAAAAAAAGTCTAATGACATTTTGTTTTTGATCATCCGAGTTCGAAAAAATAAGTAGTTTTTACCCAGTTGGATGCGTAATACCACAAGAATGTACGAAGATAAACAGTTTGTTACTTGTAAGATGTGTAGAGTAACTTGTTTCTGACACAGCTTAGGTAGTAATTATGGGACATCACACAGGTTACGAAATAATTAATCACTTTAAAGACGTGAAGAAATATTCCAATTTGCTCTCTCAGACGTTAGGTAAGCCGACAACGTTGCGTTGAGGTTGGCCAGGGAATTGACCTAGTTTGTGAATGTAAACAGGCCGGGTACTTTCGCTTTCGTTGGGAGCTAACGCTTGTTATTGGCCTACACTCCACGGTAAACACGGAAGGACAAGACAGGGTATGACTTTGTTTTTCAGACGCACCATTACGCTGTTTGTTCATGTACTGAGCTACAGAAAGTGACACCAACACAATCTGCAGTGTTGCCAGGGTTTTCGACAAAACTAAAATATCTCCGTAGGAAATAGCCAGAGAAAAACGTAAGATACAAAATGTGTTCCAAATACCGAGATCTACCACTGGTTTAAATTAATGTAATGACTTCCCTTCTACGCGGTATACTGGGTGTTCATTTTTAATTATTCCTTCCATGGTGCTGCATGACGCCACCGTGAGCATTTCCCTTCAACGAGTTGAGGAAAACAGGTATCAGTGCATAGAGAGTGTCTAAATCGAATTGACAGCGCTTTGGGAAGGGAAGATAAGCTTATCGGTAGGTTATGCCAGATGGTCTCAAAGGTCGACTTGCCAGCTCATACAAGGGTGAGGGGCGTAATATGTCTGTAATTCCAAAGAAAATATCATTCCAACATTTCTCTTAGACAAGGTCGTAAGAAGCTAATCTCAGTGTAAGGAAAACAACATTTTTGTAATACTTGATACTTAAGTTAATCATTGCGAACACGTATTTCGTAGACTAAGCTAAATTTACAATTCATTTATCAATTACCATGGCAGCAAGGCTAAAACTGGTCTTTAATACTTACGGTACCAGTA
Organism: Tenodera sinensis; assembly: GCA_030765045.1. Classification (NCBI taxonomy): domain Eukaryota; kingdom Metazoa; phylum Arthropoda; class Insecta; order Mantodea; family Mantidae; genus Tenodera; species Tenodera sinensis. The sequence continues at coordinate 154,503,744 of CM060964.1, forward strand.
GGAAATGACGTCATACCACATAGAATAATCGCACCACAAGCTCGCTGGAGATGTGAACTTTTAGATTTCTCATGAAAACATGCCAATAAAAGTGTCTCAGTGGTATAACTGTTAACGTTTTTATCAAGGCACTACTTTAGGAAAGCAATGGAGCTTCAACATATCTTTGTTTCGACTTCGCTGGTAAAAGTGATGTACATGCTGGATCCGGAGCTTTTTCAATAGCAATGTTGCTCATTTTTATAAGGTTTTACTGCCTGATAATAACTATCAAAAGTCGAAACATTCAATTCGGCTACATAAACAAATAACCTAGAGACCAAGACATGTGCTACTGCAAGTAAAGAATCTATTGCGAAATTCATTAACAAAAGAGTTGATAAGAAGGCATTGCCCATATAATTTAGATGTAACTTTTCATTTGTTTACATAGAGTACTCATTTTTTCTTAATGTTAAATCAAATATGGAAAAACAATTTTGATTTATTATTGTTTTGAAGGGGTTTTCAAGTATTGCAAAAAGTAATTGACTAAGCATCAACTGTAAGTTACTTATCAGATCTCGAATGCTTGGGAAACTTGGCCCTGAGGACCTCGTATTCCCAACATGCATTCTCTACCTAATAAGTATCACTTACAGTTCATGGTACGCAATATACTATAATGTTATAAATCCAGAACGAACTCGCAGCGAGGATGGAAACTAAATATTCGGCATTAGAGGCATCATATCACTCTAGAATGAGATTAAATTTAAAATGTTTAAATAATTGTAATGCACCACGTTTTAAAACGGACTAAAAAGTATAGAATAATTTCTCCTAGCCTCATACAGACCCCTAACCCCATATACTGTCTTGAAAATTTGTGAATGTTAATTGTTAATAGCTATGACCATACAGGTAAGATTTAAAACAAAAATCGTGTGGCGCATGTAATAGATAATCGATGGATAAATAGTTCACTTAAGCCACTAACACCTTTATGGCGCTGCAAATGATGTAAGCTCAATGACAGCTACATACTTCCTACACTCCTTACTGTTAGGTGTTGCATATGCCCCCCCCCCCTTTTCGTTTTAAGTCTTACAAGCATTGTCATACCTATTAGAAATTCACGATCACAAACTTTCGGGACAGTCTGTCCACTTTTGCATAAAATAGATATTATGTCACGCTTATCACAGGTTTATTATGATTATTTTTGTTACTGTTATTGTTATGTGTATTATTACAAAAAAAGCTTAAGAACGAAGCGTATTTTTTGTATGTATATTTCAGAATCGCATTAAATATAAGTGTCCGAACGGAATGTGCCTGCGTATAAAGCTTTATATTTTGCACATAACATTGATCTGTGTTAAATGTTCTACAACTTATCATCCAAAACATATGTCCGCAAAATAGCCCATGGCTTTATGACTATTATTATTATTATTATTATTATTATTATTATTATTATTATTATTATTATTATTATTATTATTATTATTATTATTATTATTATTATTATTATTATTATTATTATTATTATTATTATTATTATTATTATTATTATTATTATTATTATTATTATTATTATTATTATTATTATTATTATTATTATTATTATTATTATTATTATTATTATTATTATTATTATTATCATCATCATCATCATCATCATTATTATTATTATTATTATTATTATCATCATCATCATCATTATCATTATCACCATATCACTATCATTATCACGATCACGGTCACGATCACTATCACTATCACGATCATCATCATCGTCATCATTATTATTATTACCAAGAAATACATTGTATGCATTCTTTGTTTAAGCACTTGTTTAAACATATTTCTTAAACGTCGTTAATACTACCACAAAAGCAATGTTATTTGTTTAAATAGGCACAGGAGAGGATGTGCTGATTTTTTCGTTTGAATAGAATAAAATTGATTATTTAGCGTCTTGTTGCTCCCCGCTGACCACACATGAAAGGAAGTAGCTCTGGTGAAGCCATCGCTGGGCCAGGCGTAACTAATTCACAAGAAACTTCTTCGTCACTTTCTCCAACACCCTCTCGTTCATCGGAAGACATTTGGAGCCGGCTGTACTAGGGAAGCTTAGTTCGGTTATCCAGCCCTGCGCTTTGCGTTCACAAAGTTTTCCATAGAGCACGGTAAAATCGTGGGTAAAGTCTTAAAATGTAGTACACACCTTAAATGGAGGGGGCGAACAACAACAACAAAATATTTATCTAAATAAAATGCACAGTAAATCACCTAGCAATAATGAATATTTGCACTATAACTTTGTAGTCCTATATGCCATTTATGTACGTCATGTCACAATGAAGTACCAATCGTAAAATAATCATGGTTACCTTTTAACAGCTGTCTTACGAATTCTTCTAGATGTCTCTTGGGATTTTGGATACCTATTCAGAAAATCATCAATGCGGCTGTTCATATCGTACTCATTCATTTCCTTCTTTCAGCTTCGGGTTCAAAAATAACTTTCCAACATGTAGCCACAATGTTGTATTGTCAGGTTCCTATTGCCCTCTACCAGCAATGATATAATGTATTGTACTTACTTGTTTCCAATCCGTACCTACGGTCAGGTTCGAAGGACATCCTCGTGGTACAGTCTTGTAAATTCTGCAAACAGTCGTTGGGGAACAGCTGCAAGTAAACAATACTCAACAAACTCACTTCACATCAATCACCAATCTAGCTACCTATGCTAATAGAAAAACTACAACCATGCATCGTTAGACAGCGCGGATGTGCACTTACAGATAATATTAGACTCGCTTCAAAGTAACGTCGTTGGTTAGAAAACAAAGGTACAATTAAAAACGAACACTTTATCAACATCCAAAGACATCGACACAGGATATATATATATATATATATATATATATATATATATATATATATATATATATATATATATATATGTTTATTTATTTATTTATTTTCAATATATATTTTCAAAGATCTACGTACACCTTTCCACGCACCATGTTCTATTTCCATGGAGGCCACTGTTTTCTTTGCTGTCCTTTGTGATGGAAGTGTACACTTCTTCATCCAGAAGAATCTAGTTGCCTTGGTGAGAACGTAATGTAAAATTTAGTGACAGTTCCAGAGAAATCCAGCAGCTAACTGTCCTGCATTGGATAATATTAGTATAGTCTGTGACGGGTGCCTCGTTTGCTGCGTCGGCGTTTGCAATAATTTAGATGTTGCCACCGTAATATACCTACCTAACTTTCTACATGATTCAAACACAAGTGAAATAAACACATTTCTGCCGTATTTAGTTACATTCATTAATTGTCACCAATGTCTATGAGACATCCATTTAGAAGGTTATGTGAACCTTCATCATGTCATTCCGATGTATTAAATATTCTACAATGGCTAAGATCTGTTAGAACGGCCATTTAGATAAACATACTACGAAATGAATTACATTTAAGAAGAAGGCTTTTTTATTCAAATAAACATACAATACTTGGTTAAGGTCATTCATGAGTATTCCTTACACAAAATGCGCCATATAGGTTTGTCAAACAAGCGTCGTACTAATTTATTAAAGTTGGTACAAGATTTAATATTAATTGTATAAACATGACAAACATTTAGTATTCGTGCATCTGCTTTTAAAATACAAAAATAAGTACCCATATAATAAATGCTACTCCGTAGCCGGCTGTGCTGGTTGAGCATTTCCACACCTACACGTCTTATTGGGATGGGACAATTGTTGTTCTTGGGTTTGTGTGTATAAATCAATACACGTATGTCTTGTTGGCAAATCATACACCTATGCCTTTGTGACTGTTTAAATATCTGACATAGAGACAAATGCACTAATAATCTTACAACAATTTAGTGCACATAAAATAAGAGGAGGACATTTCTTTTCAGTGTCTCAACATTCTCGTTCAACATGGAGCCACGCCGGATTATGCTGATCAAATGCAGATGGCATCAGTCAACTCACATGGGTGCACGTGCAGGAAATTGGATACCTCCCAGCCCAGGGTAAGCCTCAACTTTTAGACATTTTGAGAAAAAAAAAATACCTCCATATTAGTAGATGTTTCTTTACATTTGTACTGCTAAATTTTCTCATAGTTCCCCTATGCTAAATAATATAAAATCTGACTAGGAAGTCCATTTATTACTGTTTACGAAGTTTATATATCTTTATTAGTTACAAAGACACTTCTCAACAATATGCAGGTGTTCAAGACTAGTGTCATGTATGAAGGTTGTTGAATGGAGCTTAATTTTACAACGTGCTGCCCAAACCTCCAATATATACTTCGGCAAAATGCCAAATATAACTAGTGATGAAAGCCTGCAAGTCTGCAGAACACATAAACACGCTTCCAGGCATTGTAAATAATTTGAAAATTTGGTAACACATACTGCGCAGATCTTTCTTTGCGAGAGGTATCTCTAAAATATGAAATGCAACCATTCATATTTTGCGGGTTCCTTTTTGTCGCAACATTATTACATCCTCTCTCTCTCTATCTCTGACACGCACCACACAATTCTAAATCGCAATTCATATGGGCAATTGAGCTCTCATGTTTTGCTATTTTCTGTTTTAAATGACCACTATCATAACAACCGTTTTTTGTCCAGATGCCGTTTCTCTCACTCGCGAACAATAAGCATGGAAGACAGCTTCTCTTCTAAGAATAAACCTGCAAAACGTATCTCCTTCAGTTTCGCCATGCTATTCATTTCCACACTTTCATACATTCAAATTTCCCGCCATGAGCAGACACAACTGCGTGCAATTTGCTGCCAGAAACACAGACATAACAAACAATGATAAACACTGTAAAAAATACACAAAATTGCAAATGCAAATATGCAAATATTTTTCGTCCTATGCATAGCTTTATATATCCGTGACGCAAGTGGAAGCTTGTTCACACAGTGACAGCATGTTTGTATTGTTGTACACGCCACTATTTGCAGCTCAGCCGGAACCGTCCCACTCCTTTGTCACCTTGATTGTGTGGTTATATGCATGCAGATGATGAACTGGTGCTTCCGGTTCACAATATCGACCTTGCGAGGAAAACCTTCCAAAATTCCAGTCATTGACCAACCTTCCGAAGAATTGCATGCGGCCGTGTGAAACGGGGATGACTTCATAGACGATTTAAATTTTATTTTGGAATGTAAATGTCTGTGATTCGCAAAAGAAGGAAGTCTTCACGCTTACATATACCCAAGCAGTGATTTGTCCGATGTCGCTAACTAGATCCTAATTTTGATTATAAACTTCTAGCACGGTGTTTGTTAATATGTTGTGGACTATCTTGCCAGTTATCCTGTCCCTGCACAGAAATGTGGAATGCCTCAACAATAACATGTTACAAATAAATGGGATCCTTTTCTGCACCTATACCTACCTGTTGAAAGTTAATGCGACGTCAAATCTTATTGAATTTGCAATCATTCAATAAATCCTGAACTATTTCAATATATAACGTATCATCTTTATTCAATTCGTTTACATAAGATGCAAAACCTAAAACATTTGTTCTACAGTACATAGTTGCACGAGGCCAAGGGTCACAGAGCGTAGCGGGAAGAGGAATGTTAGGATTTGTTTCTTTCAAGAGATCAATTCTCAATGGTGATTTACGTTAGTCGCAAAACTTAGGCGGCTGATAGTTGACTATTACTGTTGTGCGAATGATATGTATATCACCGACTTTACAGCGTGATTTCACAGCACAACACCGCAGGCATGGCAAGCCTATGATTGGATTTTGTATGGAGCCAACCGCCATTACATTTTGCGACAGCTGTAAGAAAGATTTTTTCCCATTTGATACAATCCTATCCACGTTGGAATATAGGAGTCTTAACCATTAAGTACACATGTGACGTTGGTCTGGGCGGCTCAGTTGTTTAGACGCTGATCTACTGATTCCAAGGTCGCAGGTTCAAATCCGGCCCAGACTGATTATTTTTGCGCTTGCTTAAAAACAACAGCTCCATATCAGTAGACTTACTGGCACGTAAAATAGCTCCCACGGGACAAATTCCGGCACACCGGCGAAGCTGATGTGATCCTGGCAATTGACAGCATCGTTAAACAACGAAATAATTTAATTATACTACACATGTGACATAAATCATTTTACAATAGTAAGCCACACGGAGGGACTTGACATATGTGGTGTGCCATATGTGAGAAAGCGTGAAGCGTTATTAATTTTATACTATTTAACCATACCTATGTTTTATGCATAGTTTGATTCGATAACCTCGCAGTCATTATAACTCGTATTATTTGCTGCAGCTACTTCTTTGCACGTCACTAAATATTACTGCTCACTATGTCCTCATTTTTCAATATACCCCACAACATTTCCTGTTTTTCTGAAACTTGAATATTGGGTTTCATCAAAGCTGACCCGAAGTTTTTCATTTTCACGTGCTGCTCTGATGCAGCATAGCACTTATGAAGGTAATTTATTCTTAATGTTGATCCTTCAAGAGGCTCATGTCGATATATTTAGTCAAAAAGTTCCAAAGCTGAACATTATTTAACCTTATGAGTGGTATGTTGGCTGCAACAAATGATTTGCATAAATCTTAATACATAATACCAGGAACACTTTGATTACCCCACACTTGAAGAAGCCGGTTCATTGTCTTGAACTTACACGAGTCGCATCAGGAGTATGTTTATTTCCACACAAATGTTGAATCACTCGTGAACGTGGATCTGCACTTACTGTTTTTCCACATGGTTGTGAAAACAAAACTTTGTTGTCCATGGTAAGGAGTGAGTGAGTGAGTGAGTGAGTGAGTGAGTGAGTGAGTGAGTGAGTGAGTGAGTGAGTGGGTGGGTGGGTGAGTGAGTGAGTGAGTGAGTGAGTGAGTGAGTGAGTGAGTGAGTGAGTGAGTGAGTGAGTGAGTGAGTGAGTGAGTGAGTGAGTGAGTGAGTGGGTGGGTGGGTGGGTGGGTGGGTGGGTGGGTGGGTGGGTGGGTGGGTGGGTGGGTGGGTGGGTGGGTGGGTGGGTGGGTGGGTGGGTGGGTGGGTGGGTGGGTGGGTGAGTGAGTGAGTGAGTGAGTGAGTGAGTGAGTGAGTGAGTGAGTGAGTGAGTGAGTGAGTGAGTGAGTGAGTGAGTGAGTGAGTGAGTGAGTGAGTGAGTGAGTGAGTGAGTGAGTGAGTGAGTGAGTGAGTGAGTGAGTGAGTGAGTGAGTGAGTGAGTGAGTGAGTGAGTGAGTGAGTGAGTGAGTGAGTGAGTGAGTGAGTGAGTGAGTGAGTGAGTGAGTGAGTGAGTGAGTGAGTGAGTGAGTGAGTGATTAGAGTGTAAGGGCCCGTCGACAGCCCCATGGTAAGGATGTTGATACGTAATGCTGAAGAAGGAATTTAACACTTTACTCAGCCGATTCGGTTTTATCACAACAGAAATGTTAGCATATTTTAATGTGCGGCTTTATAAATATTGGTACTATACTGGAGAAAAAAGAAGAATGATAGTGAAACATAAACAGTAGCACACAGAGTGCACCAACATTATCATTTGCCTTTGCAAATAAGATACAACTACAATGTACCTCTACATACTTGTTACTAATACCTAAAGGTTTTAGTTTTCCATTTTGCAGTAAAATATAAGCAATTCCTTGAGGTGTAAAAAGAAAAGATGGCAAGTATGTATACATTTTCTTCATAGTCGAGCTATTTTGGACATACAGTTTTCGGAAGCTTTTATGTTTCGGAAACGGAATTTAAATTAGGTATGTACTGACTTTACATATCCTATGGTGTTTGTCACATAACGGTAGGTACATCTACAAATCAGTTCCAATTGCAGTTCATGAATAAGAACAATTGAAGCATATTGAAGGATTTTATCTTATTTGGACAACTGACACGTTAGTAGCACCATATAAAACCTCACCATATGTAGGTAATTCTTTTTCTTTCCAGATGCATTTTTGAAACTTTTGGAATTCCCTTTTTCATAATTGCCCAAACAGGAAACTACTGCCCTTCGCCTTTGTGTTACTTACAATAATGTCGGTACACCTATTGTTGTACATATCACTGGTATATATTTTATTTGTCACGCTTTCTACAATGCTAGCTGGGATATTCCCCATTTTGCGACTTCAGTCAGTATGTCTTCAACCATCATAAAATACACTTCGAGTGCAAAATTACTGCAGCTGCGCTTATTGACTTCGTGAAAGTAAAGCTATGTAGGTTAGTATATTGGTATTTTCCCCCATGTCGTGTTACGTATTATCAGTTGTGTTAAAGGAATTCGCGTCCATCACCTTCATCGTCTTCGTATCACTTTCCATAACTGCTCGGAAAGGTGATTAGACGTATCACAAGAGCCCAGTAGCATAATTAAATGTGATTGGCCGCTAAAGTCGGCCAAGATCACTTTTTGAATGTATCCTCCACATGCTAGTGACTGTTTATCGTATCGCAACGGATTGTAATAATACTGGAAGGATTGCCTTAGTACAGAACATGCAAGACAGTTTGGAAATATATAACTGCCAATATGGTTAAGTTTGAAACTGTTCCATCCTGAGAAGCATATTAAAATACACTATCATTATTTTTTCCTGCCTACATTATGCTAATGTCTCGTTAACCATTTGAAACAGAACTATGAATAAACCTCCCAACATACTGGTGCACTCTTGTTTTATTTTCTAAAGTCAATAGTCACCATTTCGTTTATAAAATAGAATTAACATTACACAAAACATATGAAGTCGTTATCATGGATTACTCTTATGACTTCCTGCCTGAACTTCAAATCCATTAAACGCTGCATCACGAATGTCCACAGCTGCTGCTTTGACTCACGCTATAGGTACATACAACAAATGCTACAAAACTTAAGGGCAAAACCTGCAAGGACTATAGAGAGACTGGTGTGGGAAACCTCTATTCTACAGATTCCAAAACTTTGCGAAGTGAAATCTGATCCAGTAGTTCACTATGCCAGGATTCGGCTGTACTTCATATTGTGACAAATGGTACACAAGTTTGAAACCAGTGGACTGGAAATTCACTGGTACTGTGCAGTGCAGTGCAGTGACTTTCTCAAGTTCTTTTCTTTCAATCACATCCTAAAGCTCTTTTTTTTTTTTACTTTCTTTAATTTAATTATCATTTATTATTGTGAATTTTGGAAATATTTTCTTTGTTATACATTGTTCCCATATGTATGCGTTTTTGAGAAAAAGAAAACTTTGTGATAACCAGGCTGCAAAACTTGGACGCCGATAAAATAGATTAGCTATAAGTATCACAGTGCAGAGGAAGCAAGAGGCAAGTGAAAACAAATCGATATAAATGCGACGCTACACTCCTCCAAATGTTTTAAAAATACGATAAACTTACAAGGGCCACCTATTTTTGGTGAATATTTCGTTCATCCAGAGAAATAATTGATGCGTGTAATTAATTGATGACTAATAAATTTACACTTTTTATCCCTTAAATTAGGTACATATGTACATTTTCAGATCAAAACACTTCGGTTTTATATGACAGATTTGCAGCATATGTGTGTATATCTGTGGTATTCATAACAGAAATACCAAGTGTTCATTGTGAAGTGCAGTGTTCATTGTTCTAGGTGTTTTGATTGCGTTTCTTTCTCATGACATGCCTTTATGGTTGCAGAATTAGCAGTATATGCACTACAATATATTTTCCAAAGGTCTTAAAAGTAAACGTTCTGCTGTTTTCACTGTCTGTATTACTCGAGGTCACGTGGTGTAATGCGGGCAAAGTGTAAATGCTTGATGTGCAATTCATTCACTTTGTTATTTTCAGTTCAACGGAACTTTGATTGATACATTAGCATATCCACGATTTTTATGTGGAACTACAACGCGTTAGGATCCACTCTCGCATTGTAAACAATACACACTACAGCTACTCTAGAAGAGTTAACTTGAAGCCATGCATTTCTCTCCCATCGGTGTCCAAGATTTGCTGCCTGGTACTAATTATACTAGGCTAGAAGCCCACAAGTGACGCCCGTTTAGAGGAATTTGGAAAAGAGCGCTGTAAAAAGACTAATCTGTTTAGTGGAGCACGCCTAAAGCAGGAATATGTCACAGTTTGGGCTTCCAGTATAAAAGATTAAGAAAACTTTGGATATCTACTCAGCGTCCTCTGCCAAATCATTATTTCGCGAAAAGCCCGACACAGGAGCTCCACTGGCATAAATTGTTTGTAAAATACTCGCTTCTAACTGGAAGTTGCAGAAACGTGGTGGTTGTGGTACCAGGCTCCCAGGACCTAAGTCCAGCTTGCCTGCAATGAGTTAGGCAAACCGCCCAGTCGTGTTCGGCATCTCAATTGACGACGTGCACAATAGTGTTTATTTCTCCTTCGTAACAGATAAATGTTAACATGGGCATTATGTTGGTGTTGCAGTGTCTATACTCGGACTGCGTTAACTGCCCTGGTGCCAGTCGAGAACCGTTCTTCCTGCATCCACCAACAGTTCATCAGCAGGACGGCTTATACATCAACCCAATGACTGGAGGTGACCCCTTCTATCTGCACAATCCGCAGGAAGTCGTATATAACCGTGTAAAGGATTTGTTTGAGTCAACGCCTAGACCACGTGGTGACAGTATCACAGTGCCTCCGCCACCACCTCCTCCTATGGGAGGTCTTACAGGTATGTTCAACCTATCTTTAACTACTTTGTACAAGGGTTTAGTGTCAACATATAAATTGTGTATCAACTGGAGCGTTTTATGTTGTCTCACCATTGGGATTACATTGGTCATGAAAGACCGCTTAATTTTGCTCAGAGGCCTCTTTATTAGGTTTGAGGTTATTTTATGTGCCGTAAATGTAGAAACAGGACCACCGGCTTTACATCCCTTTCGAAGGAAGCCATGCTAAGCATTTTTATTCCCAAAAAATCCATCACCCTGCACCGAGTTTGAACCTGCGACCTCGGGATCCGGAAGCTAGCATGTTACTCCTAGAACATGGAGACCGACAAGTAAGAGCAGTAACACAAATTAATACGGTTAAATGGAACTCAATATAACACATAAAGCACTATTTGACTATAAAAAATTAACATGAAACCTAGATAATCTAATATAGCTCAAAATATCCCGAATGACTTCAATTAAAGTACACATAATTCGAAATAAACCATAATTAAATTGAAATGAACCTGAATAAAGCAGAAAAATACCTAAAAAAAAAGTGACGCTTGGCTGACCAAGAATGGTCAGATGGTGGTGTTATGCCAAATTAGGCTAGTTTGTACACTGTATCAGGTCATATTAGGAATGGTTATTTTAGCTTTTGAATCTAGCTGAATTTAGGTTATCTTAGATGCTTGTTTTAGATGAATTCATCATAGAAACCTGTCGGTCTGGGTGGCTCAGTTGGTTAGCTGCTGGCCTACTAATCTCACGGTCGTGGGTTCAAATCCGGCTCAGCCCAATGATTTTTAAGTGTGCTTGAAGAGCAATTCCGCGAATATGTCATACCGAGTGTTAAAATTTGAAATCAATGTTTCACTTTTTTACTGAGGAAAGATGATGCTAGATACTCCAAAGTATCTTATGAAGTCAAAAATAAATGTTTTTGACATGAATATGGGTTCAAATTTCACTTCTTACCCACATATTTCCAAAACACTAAAAATAAGCGTGAATAACGGTGATTTTCATATCAATATTTCTGGAGTTATGTACAACTGTTTTAATTTTTTTGTTCTGTACATCACACAATGACTCTTCGTCTTCGAAACGTGTATATGACTAATAATTTTCGACATTTATAAATAATCCTTAGAGCCTGTTTAATTATTACTGTGTGTCAATGTCAATTATTCACGGTAAATAAGGATAAAGTCCTCTGCAGGGAAAAGTAATAGACTGAAATAAATATCCTTTTGGATTGTGCGTCATTACAATATAACAAATAAAAAAGTATCAGAAAGTTTTCCCGTATAGTCATTAGTTTACCCACAAAACACGTGAATAGCGAACAGTAGTGCGGGCACCCCGTGGTCGTCATGCGCGTACAGTGCTTATGAGACTTCAGTCAGGATAGACGTATCAGTCCGTTTCTGACTCCATGGGTAAAACACCAGCCCAAAGACAACGTGAATACAAACAACGTCTGAAGGAGCAAGGCAGTTATGCACAATGGAAGGAAAAAATAAAAGTGACTATGAGGAAAGGAACAGCAATACTGAAACAAACAAAACAAGGAAGAGAACACCTCAAAGGTGAATATGAGAGACATAAGCAAGCACAGCGGGCAAGGCAGAAAATAAAAGAGACCAAGAAGGGATTGATAAGGATACTCCACCAACATCAGCGGGTTTCAAAAGGAGACAGCAGTTTGGAAAGGGCAGAATACGTGTTGAGGAAGCATTGCCACAATCTCCACGCAAAAGAAAAGAAATGATTCGTAAGTTAGCGGTTGAAGAGGGATTACATGTTGTAAAACCAAAGCATTCTGTCCCGGTATCAGGAAAACAACTATCAGAGGAACTTAAAAGTGCAATCATCAAATTCAATCACGATGATTCAATATCTTACCAAGCTCCTGGAAGCGTATATTGGTGAAATTCAGAAACAATATTTTGCTTTGGTGTCTGATTATGTATCACATGACAAATATGCAGTTGATATTTGCTTAAGGAATATATTTTCGGAAATATTGGATATTGTTCCGAATCTTGAACTTGTGAAAGTGTTTTCTGATGGAGGTACTAGTCATTTTAAGCAGAAATACACATTGAGTCATGTGACATCTTTCCGAAGAGTTTGGAATCTAAATTGAATGGCACTTCTTCGAATCCTATCACGGAATCAGTAGATGCGACTTGAGGACAAGTGAAGAGGATGGCATGGACAGCTGCGAAAGCAGGAAGCAGGATTCAGATTGCTGAAGAATTTGTTAATACTGTTAGAAAGAAAACCAAAATACGTCCTCTTGAGGTTTCTCTGCCTGAAATTGAAGAAGCAAAATAATTTCTCGACAAAAGATTTGAAGGTATTTCACCTATGCCGTCCACTCAGCGGGTTCATTATGTTAAAATATTAGGTTTAAGTGTTGTGGAATATGCTTTTCTTTCGTCTGCGGAAAGTGTCAGAATGATGCACAACTTTCGGAAATAAAAACAGTGTAGTGATATGCGCGTTTACTACGAGGCTACTGCATTTAGCGTTCCTGCACTATAAGGAGTCCAATCCAGTAACTATAATAGTGTGTTCCAGGTATGTGCTGTGTGCTCTCATGTGTCGTCTTTGTTATGGTTTTGAGTCAGCTTTTTATACTTGCAATGACATAACTGATAAGAAATGAGAGCTGTCAACATCTGTTTATATTGCATGATATTAATGCTTCTCCAAAGGATATGATAATTGTGAAAACGATAAATACAATTACACACCTGTATGTATTACCTGTATGTATTACATGTATGTAACGTGTAATACGTATCAACCATTTACCATGTAAAACAAAGGCAAGGTATTACAATTTTCGCAAATGTCAGTCACAAACTCATGTCAGTTAGTCACGCTGACCTTTGAATAAATATCTCCAGATGAAAATAACATACCAAACCTTTTTTCAGGTCATTTGAAAGCTTAGAAGTTCCTCTCACAAGTGATTTTTCAGAACAAATCAAATACGAAAACTTTCAGAGAAAACGGAGGACAAACGTTTGAAGTTGGACCTGCAGTTGACAAAAATGTCAGTTAGTCACGAAAAGTTTAGCGCTCATTATTAAATAATTGTTTCAATTTTTTAAGGTTTTTATCTTTCCTATCACAACCGCCAATGTATTCTCTGTCATCGTATGTCGTTAAAATAACATTTTTATACCTATACTGGCCATTAGACAGACATTTTAAGAAGAAAATGTAGTGTAAATGTCAGTTAGTCACACGCGGAATCGCTCTGAAAGCGACAGCTCCATGTCAGTACTCTTGAGTTCAAAAGTACGCATTTGATCACGTCGTAAAAGATGTTTCACCCGAAACCCGAATGACCGCCACCGCGACACATGTCCCGTGTTTGTTTACCTGCCAGACAAAAGGGTACAGGGAGGGGTGATTGTAGGGGTGGAGCATTTCACACCTCCGAGTGCTTATCTTGCCGGCCCTGTTCTTCACCGATACTCACACACACCTTCAGCCTCCCCTCACGACCTCCTCTCTACGTATTCCCTATATCACCATACTCGCATATGCACACTTCACCCCGGGCTGCGCTGATTTTCTCTTTGTTATTCCTCGCAGAGTTGCCGCTGCTGACTTCACTCCATCGTAGTTATGCCACCATTGCAGCGCCAGTAATCTTATTCGCCATTGTCCTTTAATGCTTGATTTGTGCTATCTGTGGTGGTACACTCAATTTCATGGTCCAGGCTTTCTTCGCAGATTGCTCCATGCGGGAGTATCGGAAATCATTCAACGATACATCTGCCCAAGTGTCGACGCCACGCCAAGCATGAAGTTACCCAGAATTCAAGATGGATTCCCTTCCTGCCGGGGTCCTTAATCTTATGACACGCCATTTGCACCATTCATTGTTGTACCGACACTTAAGGAACTATCAGCGTCGTGACGGGTGCTACTGTCCTTCATAGTACCACTAAAATGATTACACCAGTTGTCATAGTTTACTAGCAGTTAAGAGCCACACTGCAGCAACTGAAGCCCAACTGAGTAAGCGACAAACCTCCCAGTGTATAATGTTCAATTTATTAAGACGCGGTCTAGTTTCAATAGAGGCCACAAATTTAATTTGCAGAAAAGCCTTGAGTATCTCCTAACCTTGTAGGTATTATTTGTTATTGCAGACTGTCTTCTATAGTAGGTTCTTGGTGCGTTGAATAATATACACAGGTATCTCAAATTTCTGTTCTCTAGAACTTCTCTATAACCAAAGATATGCGCTCTTTTAATAGATTGCGCATTACTTTGAACGTAAGAAGAAAGGAAGGAAGGAGAAAAGAAAGTAAGAAACAGCTAGCACTAAATATATTACTGAGGTGCTTGAATGAATTATGGTTTAATTTAAGGTCTCTTTGGGTTAAGTGATAAAAATAGAGAATAGAGGAACATGCTGGAAAACTGGTCTCATCACTAAGCATTCCTCTTTGAATGGGTTTAATCTCGCATCAGATCTCCGAAATCCAACCGTAATCCCAGAAATGGTATACGACGTAGTTCATCTAGTCTCTTATTTTTGACATATGTAGCACTACTACCTATGAAATGAATTAGATCGAATGTGCTCGACCTGTCCAATAGTGGTGTCAACCCAGTCTTCTACTTACGGGAAAGCACGGCTAGAACAACAACAGTGCACTTTCTATTCCAAAATAAAAAATGAAGCTGAGAAACTGTATTCAAACATAAAAAATGTATGATACACTCTCTCAAACTGTCCTGTAGCAACTAGGAATATGTACACGAGCACCATCGTGCTGTTATTCTTTACTTGGCTACTACAGTTGGCACTCGACAGAAAGGTTACTTTTGAAAGTAATGAAATTGTCGATGTCATTATAATCTTCGCAAAAGTTAAAGCATGTGGAGGCGGGCCGTACTGCAGACTCCAGCGAATCCTAAGCTTGCCCCTCTTACCAGCGCTGCCGAATGTGGTACACGCATCTCACGTGCTCTTATGTACAGAACCTCTGCCGGTACACGCACTACGCTTGGCAACAGCGCTCCGCTTGAACATTGGCCAGCGTTCACATGCCTTTAACTTTTGTGAGCAGCATAACAGACTTAAATATACAAGACGACATCTGAACCCCCCTGAAGATTCCTCTTCATGCCAAATACACATGACTGTACCTCCAGTGTCATATATGAATTCTAAAATTGTAATACCCAAGCTGCCTGTAAGTCAATGGCAACAGTACAGGTATTACTATCTGTTGGAGTGGAAGTAGTGGTGTCATTTTTTCTTATTCTAGAAGGCAGATTCGGCCTTACGACGATGACTTTTCAGCCGGCCTTGCTGATGCTGCCTCTTATTTAACCATGATTTTCATGAGTTAATCGAGATGGTCACAAGTTTTGCATATATTTACGCAGTACTTTCTGAATGACTGGTCAGGAAAATCATTAAAGAAGACCTCACAATAAAATGTTGCATGCTGTTCAAAAAATGCCTTTCAGAGTCTGAAGATGTATATCATAACCTTATTTGAGAGCTTGGTCATATCACAACTATTCATTCAGTTCATTGTATTTTAAGTACAAACTCAACTCCACAGAATTAAACAAAGGACTTTACCAGTACATTAAAGATTCAAATGCAGTTTAACACTTCTGAGGCAGAGTAGAACTTCATTGAACCTTGATGGAGCATTCAGTATTGTGGATAGATACTCATAATGCTATACGTTCTGTAGTATATCATTTAAAATCTGAAAATATGTTTGCAGAGTTCACAATGAGGTGGGTTGTTTTTGGTGAAGATGTACAAGTGAGTTAGCCTACGTGTCCAATTTGTAGTTTTATTATAATTGGCTGTTCTTTGCTCTTTAGCGAGCTTATGGGGCAAGGACTACTGATTTAATTTTTTCTTACCACGTGTAGCTTGTTCGGTAGCTTTTGGTTCAATCTCTGAGTCCATTTTGCTGTAAGCTGTCCGGAAAAGTATTTTATGACGTCACGAAGAGGAATTGCATGTTCTGCAATTCTTCTTTCGCTGCTCTGTCCGCTTCTTCATTACCTTTGATGCCACAATGAGACGAAATGCACTTAAAAATGATGTATATTGTTTGTAAGAGTTAGATGATGCGTTTGAATTTCCTGGAGTAACTGTAGATCAGTCCAGCAGTGTCTAATATTTTGGAGAGTGCTTAGTGAATCAGGAAGTATGAGGAAGTTACTATGGCTGTGGTATAGATGAATGTACGGTTGGAGTGAATACTTAGCGTTTCTTGGAAGACTTGCCTGTATATAAATGTATATGTGTGGGATCTTTATAGTTTGTAACTTCCGAGTTAAGTTGGAGATATCCTCCATAGTTATAAATTGTCAAAGATCTGTGGCATTGGCAGAGAAATTTATTGCCCAAGTTCTTCAGAATATGTTCTTATTTTAAGGTGAAATGGTAACGGCTATCCTGAGATTTCCTCTGTATCTGCCAGAGAAGACGTATCGATGGATCTCTGAGTTAGATCTTGCTGAAATCTTGATTGCATATTTCAAGCTCGGTTCCATTCTGCGGAAGTGCAGTGACGGTTCGTTTAATTTATATCAATAGGCTGGCTATAAAATTGGTTCTAAATGCTTTTAAGCATATTCTAAGAGATTTTGTTTGAATAATGTTTGGTGCTTTTAAAGCCGTTAGTTTAGCCTAGGTTGTATACATGATCCAATTTTGTTCTGATAAAAGCTTGGCAGGTTCGTAAAAGAAAGTTAAAGTCGGCTCCCCAGCTTCTATGTGCCAGCGCTTTTAAAACATTTAGCCTTTTTATACACTCGTTTGCTAATTCGCCTCAGTGGCGGCTCGTTACTTGTCGCAGTGGGTGTGCAGTACATTACATCCTCTCCACCTTTACTCCCTTTCTTTCTGTAACACACACCACACAATTCTAATTCTAAATTAATATGGGCAATTGAGCTCTTATGTTTTGCTATTTTTTGTTTTAAAAAACCAATATCCAAGAACTATTATTTGTCCAGACACCATCTCTCTCACTCGCAAACAATAAGCACAGAAAACAGCTTCTCTTATCAAAATAAACCGAAAGATTTATCTCCTTTAGTTTCGCCATGTTATTCATTTCCACACATTCATAGATTCAAATTTCCCGCTATATTCAGATACAACTGCATGCAACTTGCTGCCAGAACACAAACACAACAAACAGTAATAAACACTGTAACAAAATAACTATTCCAAATTGAAGTATTGGCCTTAGTAAATTACGACATGAAGAGTAATTATATGGATTTATAATCGCTTAATAAGACTAGATGTAATTGTGTTCATAACATTAATATAGTATAGAAGATGGCTACATTACATTTAGAACCATCACGTTGGCTGCCTAGTAGGTTCTGCTAAACGGGAGGGAAATGCTTGTAGCAAGAAAAACAGAGGGACTTGCACGAGAACGTAGTGCACTTGCGCGGTAAGAATCGCATGTGTTGGCCTTGTCGATTATGCTGCCTTAACTCGCCGTACTCTTAAATGCAAGCTTTGCACCGCTCCCCGCGTACCCCCCACCTAAAAGCTACCTTCGCCAGTCGCAAAATCGGGTTTATGCGTCTCAGCTTGTTGACTGAATTGGAATGAGCTAACATTTGCTAAAGAGGGCGCGGGAAAATTAAACGAGCAAGTTCATATACGTACAAGAAAGTTGGACATTCGACTTTCCCATATGCATGTCTATACACATTCGCATGCGGAAAAAATTAGTGGGTGTGCAGTTGCGAGTATGCGATCCCCCAGGAGCCGCCACTGATGCGGCTACATGACAATTCCAGCTTAACGTCGAATCAAACATTAATCCCAAAATGTTGACTGTTTTGACAACTTTAATTATGCAAAGCGGGTTGTTTGCAGCATAGGAAGATGTAGAAAAGCATATGTCTTTTTACTTATCGTGTGCCAGATTAAGACTAGCTTGAGTTGTCCAGGCATGGAGCTTTTGTAGCATCTCCTGAAGAAGTGTTGAAATAGTGGACGCCTTAACGTACTATCTGATCTTGGAAATGTTGTATTGCTGTCCAACTTTTCTTGTATGCAAAGAATATGTGTTCACAATTTCTTATCTATTCACCACAGTAATCACAGAAAGGAGAAACTTTAATATTGATTCTATAAAGATGTTTAGCGAAGCATTGATCGAACTTTTTAGCGGACTATAGTTATCCTTTTCCTTGAAGCTTTTGTATACTCGTGCAATCGTTTTCAGGCACATCAGGATGTAATGAAAAGTAATCTTTGCCTTTACTTGGCGTTGAATTCTTCCACC
Source organism: Tenodera sinensis (assembly GCA_030765045.1). Lineage (NCBI taxonomy): Eukaryota > Metazoa > Arthropoda > Insecta > Mantodea > Mantidae > Tenodera > Tenodera sinensis. Next base: position 154,522,784 of record CM060964.1, read on the forward strand.
TTACGTTCCAGGATTTTTTAACTCTGTTTTTAACCAAATGAATAAGATGTATTGAAAATGTGTACAGATACAGTTTACCAGACATAAGTGCAGTCCACAATTACATTTCTGTTGATTCTTAAACGGGCTTATACCCAAACTAATATTGTATGATTCTTCTTCGCTCTTAATTGCTCTATTATACTTAGCACGGCATATTTGAGAAGATGGTTGTTCTTATGTTGATTTAATCCAGAAACATGTACATGCAAAGAGCTTTCGGAAAATTAGAATGGTGTCTTCTTCGATGGAGTGAGCATATTCTAAGGCCGAGGTGGGCAAACGCGGATTCATGAATCCACGTGATTGGTGAACGTTTCGCCATGTAACTATGCAACACACAGTACACACCACCTTCCTTAGTTGGTTTCAGCAGTCCACAGGACACTTTCAGTCGCTCCGTCACCGGTATCAGTGGAGGAACTGTGTCTGTGTCAACACAAATGGTAAACGAGTTCGCGTCTCCTTCACTTTATTAAAAACAGTTGTGCAGTGTCTGTCGTCCAGAGCGGACGGCTGGCTATCGCGTGTGAGTGAACCAGTTTGAACTAGCGAGAGTTGTTTGTTCGCGCTGGTTGTACCTAGTGTGCTGTGTAGGCGCTCAGTTTTGTTGAATTGGGTAAGTTAATACCTGTGCAGTAAATCTAAAACGGAAACCATGGCAATGTATAAACGTGTGAATACACTGAAGATTCAGTTTGCTACTACGGCTACTAAACCAAGTGCACTAGAAATCCACCAGTGGCTCGTTAACTTCAACGGACTACAAGCTGATCAAGTGGATACGTTACAGCTCAACACCAGAGAACGTGCTATCTATGTTAAACTGATATCAGCAGTTCTGTATGACAATCTGATTGCTCGTTTTACAGACGAGCAAAACTTTGTATGGATATGCCTCTGGAGAAATCACCAAAGTTACCATTACACCTGGAGACCAGCAAACAGTTAATGTTCGTGTGTTTAACCTGCCTTCGGAGGTGCCCTTTGCAGTGTTAGCACAGGAGCTAAGTAAATATGGCACGGTGTCTGACATCCGAAGAGAAAAATGGAGCACTCAGTATCTTCTCCCGGCTAACAATGGAGTGCATGCTGTAAAAATTGGGCTCAAACGCAACATACCGGCTAGTATGGTGATTGATACGTATGTGGTCAACATCAATTACCTAGGTCAACCCCAGGCTTGTCATTTGTGTCATGATACGACGCACCTGAAAGCAGACTGCCCCCTTCGTGCTACGAAACTACCCGTGACACCCAGGCATCGACCGGTAACCTTCCGAGAGGCGGTGGGCGATAGCACGCGTGTTGGTGCAGTCGTCCAACAACAGTCCTCCAGTACGGCACTTCCGTCTGCGGTGGAGCCGTCTGAGGTCAACGTAGTGCAACATTTACCACAGGAAACCGTCTGTCCTACGGCGCCGGAGATTTCCATGTTTACGCCAGAGTCCGACAATGCAGAAGTGGACAGCACCCCTAGTCCAGTGATTGCAAACAAAGAGGTGTGCGACAGGTCTGCTGTTCCCGCTCCTTCTGAGATATCTAGATGGAGATATGGAAGTATGCAATGATGCAGAGGTAGAGTTTTCGGCTAGTGAGGTCGTCCAGCTTAGACAGAAAGCTTCGACTTCGATGTCGTCTCGAGACCCCAGGCTAAGACGCCAGCATCGGCAGATAGAAGTGGAGGATGCCCCAACACGACAGCACCCCCCAGAGACGCCCCAGCTAGCAGGTAGTCTCACGGCTCGTACAAAAGTAAAAGAGGTCGACTCTGGCAAGCGCCCGGTGGTGGATGACACCGAGGAGGATGAAGATCTACTCCGTTCACCGAAACTAACTAAAGATGACCCCAACTCGGACTGTGATAATTGATGCTGGTATGGTTCTGGATTGCTACCCCCGATCATGTACGCTTGGCACTGTTGAGACTTCACGCCCTGACCTTTAAATGCCTATAAGTGTTCAAATATGGGCTTCACTGAATGTTAACGGTCTGCGACAGGTGGCCAAACAGCAACTGTTACGGGACTTCCTGCTAAATAATGACATCGATATCTGTTTTCTACAAGAGGTGAATATTTGTAATATGGATTTTTTGTCTGGCTACGACTATGAGACCAATATTTGCCCTGAGGGCACCGGTACTGCAATTGTTTACCGCCAAGGCTTGCAGCTATACACCTTTGGATACCACCCCACTGGGAGAATCATTTCGGCAGCATATCAAGACGTTACGCTCGTGAACATCTACGCTCCTGCCGGTAGTCAAAACCGCCGACAAAGAGAACAATTTTTTCGGCAGGATCTCCTGACCCATATACCAGCAAGTGCAAACTTCGTGCTGGTCGGCGATTTTAACAGTACATTGGCACCGAAAGATCAACGCGGAGCCTTTAATGGCTGTCCGACCTTGCAGCAATGGGTGGAACAAATGCGCCTGAAGGATACTTGGGAACATTTGCATAGTGCCAACGTCCAGTTTACCTTTGTGAGAGGCCCATCGGCGTCGCGACTGGATCGTATGTATGTCACGGCTGAAATGGTACACCGACTTCATCGTACAGAAATAATCCCTGTGGTATTTAGCGACCATAACGCACTTGTACATGCCTTTGAAGGTTGGGCAGCGATCTACAGTAGAGGTAGAGGTTATTGGAAACTCAACTGCTTGTTGCTTAGGGATGAGGAAGTTATGACTGATTTCCAGGACTGCTGGTCAAGATTGCAAAATTCTTTTGTGCTCGCACCAAATAAGGCATCATCGTGGGTACATAGAGCCAAACCAGTCTTACGGTCCTTCTTTCGGGCTGCTGCCTGTCGTCGAGCTCTGACTAGGAGAGAAACCATGGAGTTTTACCTTCAGGTCCTGCACGAGCTGCACCTACGTCAGCAACAAGGAGAAAACGTTCAACAGCTCATGAAAGATGTCAAAGAGCACATAAAGACTCGCAAAACACACGAGCTACAGGGAACGTTAGCCAGAGTCCACTCGGAGGAAGTCGTGAGAGGGGAAAAGGCAAGCTTTTATCATCTGGCAAAGGAACGAAAACATGGTCGCCGGCAGCTAATCACGCACCTGGAAGTTAATGGACAGACAGTTTCCACTACCGCTGGAATCCTTAGAGCAGTGCAGACTTCATACGTACAACGCTTCTCCGATTCCGCCGCCAGCTCCCACAACCTAGAGGTATACATGTCACAATTTGTGCAAGATATCCCGGCAGAGTTACGGAATGATACACCATCACTTTCCAGATCAGAGTTACTGGAAGTAGTCCAAAGATCCAAATTACATGCTTCCCCAGGACCAGATGGCCTTCCATATGAGTTCTACAAACACTGTTAGCCCCATATTCAGAACGAAGTTCATCAAGTCTTCCAGGAAATGTGGGCAATAGAGCAGCCCTTGCCACCTACCTTTTCAGACGGAATAATAGTCCAGCTTCCAAAATGTACTCAGCTCAAGACACCTCAGGACTATCGACCGATCACCCTATTGAACTGTGACTACAAGTTGTTTGCAAAAATACTCAGTGCTCGGATGACGAAACTGCTACCCTATACGATTAGTGAATTCCAGACTGCAGTGCATCAAGGAGTGAATATTTCCACCGCGTTAGCTACCTTAAGAGGCTGCATTCTGCACTGTGCACAACAACACAGGTCCGCTGCTTTACTTAACTTGGATCTCTAGAAAGCCTTCGACAGTGTTGTTCATGAAGGACTGGAAACGTTTGGCCGCAGTGAAAGTGCCTAACAAGCTCTGCAAGCTTATCCAAGCCCTGTATGATGTTGCTTCTTCTAAAATTCTCTGTAACGGGTATCTAACAGAGGGGATACCCATTAAACGCGCAGTACGACAAGGTTGCCCCATGTCCATGATCCTGTTTGCACTATATGTTGATCCACTGATACAACAATTGCAGTCTACCCTTACTGGACTTGAGATATATGGGCAGAGAATTGCGGTGAGAGCTTACGCCGATGACATTACGGTAGTGGTTACCACACCCGAAGATTGTCTTCGCCAGAAGGAATGCTTACAGCAATACGAGACCAGTACAGGAATGACGTTTAATAGGAGGAAATCTGAGATACTTCCTATCGGATTACGACCTCCAGACACAACAGCTTTAGGAATCCCGATTGTGCAGCGCACGAAGATTCTTGGGATTTATTTCACTAACAAAGAGGCGGATATGCGAGAATACAACTAGACTTCCCGTATTAATGTCTTACATGGAGTGATGTATACCCAGAAAACCAGGATGCTGAATTTGGTTCAACGAATATGGTACTGTAACACCTTTGCGCTGAGCAGAATTTGGTTTCTTGCTCATGTGATCCCACCGACAAAACAACATTGCCAAAGGATAGAACAGCTATTGGGTTATTTTCTCTGGAGCGGGAAACTATATCGTGTTGCGCGGGCGCAACTGCGTCTCCCTAAAGCACAAGGTGGCTGGGGATTAAGAGATGTGGCCCTGCAAGCGAACGCCCTGCTGATGATGATTCTGCTTGCCCTAAAGGATCAGGGTGACCCGGTGGATACAACGATACAGCGCACTTACTAATCCTTTTGGAGTCGAGGTGAACGTGAGAAGGTACCTCCGATGTTACGTAACACCTATTCTGGTTTGGAACAGTTACCGATAGAGAAAGTGGACAATGGTACCCTTTGTAAGGTGAAGGAGATTTATGCCTTTCTTCGTCGATCTGCTGCTGTTACCCCTCATGTACAGCTAAAATATCCACAGCTACCTTGGCAACGCATTTGGAAGTACTTTAACATCCCGCAGATAGACTTGGAATGGATAGCGATAACATACGAAATAGTCAATGAAATCCTTCCTACGTCGGACGAACTGTATCGTCACCAGATGGCTATCGATCTACGCTGTCCAATTTGTCAGGAAATAGACTCTCTTCCACATCGAGTACTGGAATGTTCCGGTAAAAGAGCGATATGGACTTGGTTTCTAGGAAAGTATAGAGCGTGGATACTGGTGGTTGGACGGCTTCATAGACGGATATATTGCACTTAAATATTCCTAAGGTGTGCAAACCCCTTCAAAATTGTCTTCTCTGGATGATAATGGGCACCATTGCTTGGTTACAAACTTTGGATCAGCCAGCTGATTGGATGCTGCCTCAGTTACAGCAATGTTTACGTGCGGAGAGAAAATGCAACAACAGCGAACAGCACCCTTTAATCCCTGGATATTTCAAATATGATCTAGCCATATTAAAAAAAAAAAGACCTCATTTGCTCCTTTCTGAAATCACCTTCCCGCTACTGTTATCCCTTCCCACCCTTTTTTAAGATAATGGTTCCTTAAAAAAATTTAAAAAAATAGATTGAGGTAAAAAATAAATAAATAAAAAAAATTTAAAAAAAAACAACCGTCTCCCTCATTGGTAGCAAGATATTACATGGTTTTCTTCGAGCTAACATTGAACTGCCTTATTCTAGATATCATACCACACGCAATAGAAAAACTAGTATGTCTTCTGATCTACATGTTCATACGTGGCGGCGCCGTGGCCGAGCGGTTAGCGCGCTCGCCTACCACCTAGGCGGCCCGGGTTCGATCCCAGGGACCCGCATGTGGTATTCGTGGTGGACGAAGCGGCGTCAGGGCGGGTTTTCTCCGGGTGCTCCGGTTTCCCCCGCCATCTCATTCCACCGGTGCTCCATCTTCATTCCATGTATCATCAGTGTCACCGCCTGTGGTGCCGTAGTAGTAAAAGCGGGCGTTAAACATTACAACAACAACATGTTCATACGTGTGGCATGCATTTTGTTTTATTATTATTATTTTTTCTTTTTGTTTTGTTTTAGGATTCAAGATTTAGAGCATGCCAAAGTTCTAGAAGGCTTACAATCTAAACCTAACAAACGTACCATGCCATGTGACAACTTTCTTAACCAACAATCAAATTATGAAACGCTTATTTTAAATGTATAAAATCACTCGATACTGTGCCAGAAGACAAACTAATTAGTTATATTCCTATTCTTGAAGACTTAAAAACTGAGTTTACATCACAGATTCCATGATATCTGGAATCTTGAGAATGACATTTCAATGTTTCTTAAGCCTTTTACTGTCGATGTAGTCAATGTAAGGGTTAACTTGCAATGTGAACTCATAGATCTACAAACATATCCGGTGACAAAAGTAAGTAGAGAGATTTAGTTGACACAGAGATATTCAAAGAACTCTGTAGGGTTAATATACGTTGGGTTGAGAGAATTTGCTGCTTCTGTTATACTGTTACAGCAATATTTTGCTCCACGTGTGTCTATGAACAACCTTTTTCCTCTGATGAACATAGAGGAATCAAGACTGAGATCTTGCGTTTCAGATTACCACCTCTCGATGCAACTACATATTGCTATTACAGATATCACGTCAGAGTTCGAACATCTCAAATATTCGGATGATGACAATCAATGTCTGTAATTCTGATTGCACATAGTAACAGCATGACCACCTCTTTCCTGTTTGAAACAAACACGCTGATCGTTAGCTGTATTACTCCACCACTGTCATGAGTTTAAGAAGCGAAGAAACACCACTCCTCCAACCAGAAAGAATGTTAGGCAGGTTGCATACACAGTGGATTCGGAGTAGACACTATTCTGCCCGCCCCTGTTCTAAGGCTTTAAGTAATGCAAGAAGCTCAGCTGTGAGGATGGATGACATGAGACTGAGTTTGAATAACTCATTTTTATCTTTTTAAGTCAATATACGCACGTCCAACATTGCCATTATCTTTGGAACCATTAGTATATAGGAGCAGCATTAGGGTATTCGGAATTGAATTCATTTAAAATAAATGTGTTCTCAACTAAATTATCTGTGAAAGGAATAGTCAATTGCAGGGAAGACTGAAGACAGATATACTGAAAACTAAAACAGGGTGGTTTTGTAACTTGCCAAAGGTTAAGAGGTGGAATCAGGACTGAAAAATTCAATGCCATAGCCTGGATTTGAACCACCGATCTTCCGCTTATCGAGCGGCTGCTTTAACCACTCAGCTACCATGGCCAACTTGCCAGTACGACATTAAATTCCCCAGCTGATTCGTACTTTTTCCCGGTTAGACCACAAGGGAATCTCACATCAGAGATAAATGCCCCAAGGGCGACATAGTACTTTATGTACCCCAAGTACTTTATGTCCCGGGTTTAAGTAACCTTTAGATGGACCATAAAAGCCCACGCCTATGACTGGGATCAAACCCGGGAACCTGACCTGCCACGTTCTAGCCCACTAAGCCACGGCAAGGACTAGAGAATCGTAACTTCTGTTGAACAGGAAATGTTCTAGCGTTTATTAGGTTAATTTGTAAATTTAATGCCTATTTATAATAATCATAATGCTTTTCCAGTGCAATCCCATAGCAGCAGAAAGTAAAGCTATATTTATATTAACACCCAGCTTTAAATGACATGGAAACAAAATCGTCAACATTTAAACAGAAATCTCATGAAATAAAGATCATATGGATAAGATGAATAGCGTAATCAATTACACCGACCTGCAAAGATTTTGCGGCATGGGATATTTTACATCATACTGGTCAATTCGGATGGTCTGATTTCAAAAATAATTATTATTTTTGCGTATCACGTACAGTATATAATTAAAAGTTGGATACGCTAGTATTAGCATCACTGCATATTCGACTTACAGCATGGTTGATTAAAACATGCAAACATGCTAAATCATATGACGTCATATTGTACTCAGGGGTCTCCGTCTAGGGGATATGTGAATAGCGACCACAAGGTACCCAAGCTGAGCAGAACATTACTTCCACTTACTGGTGTTTTGCTCCTCACTGTAACTTTTCTATCTGACCCTACCTTGATCAACTCTTGTTCTCTTCCGACCCCGATGCTATTAGGGTTCCTGAGGGCTAGGGAGTCTTTATTTTTCCAACCTCTCCATTTCTCTAATTTCTCTATAAAACCTTAACCCCTAACATGCTGACCTGTCATGGCATGTATACGTCCTCATATTGGTAATCAGAGGATATGGTCGGCGAATTTATTTTGATAATTCTCCCAGTCAGGTCGGTGAGACCCGTAAACCAACGACAGGTGTGGTCCTCCAGACATTCTGGGGGTTGTGAGAGAGCGATGTGACCGCCAAAACATAAAAATATGGTGCTCTCTAAAAAGCGGTTACATTTATTGCTAAGTCTCTTGAATATTTATGCAATATGACTCGAGGGGTAAAATGTTCCGGAGTTAAAATAGTCCCCCATTCGGATCTCCGGGCGGGGACTACTTCTCGAGAACCAAAACATTATATTAATAGAAGATCTAACATCAGACTTCTACAATGGAATGCGAGTGGGCTCACACAAATAAATAGAGTAGAACTGAATAAAATTGTATTTGACTATAATATCGATATATTTTTCATACAGGAAGCAAATCTAACAAATGACCAACTTAAATACTTCAATTTTACTGGTTTTCTACTACACCTACTACCCAAAAATAGACAGATAAGTAGTGGAATATTAGTTGGAGTCAAAAAGGATATTAAATCCTCCTTTGAAATTGTTAAAGAAATGGATAACACAGATAAAAGTGAATTAATAAAGCTAAATTTTTGGGATGACAAAACACATCTGCATTTATACAGTATTTACAATCCTCCCAGGAATGAACCAGATCTCTCTCTCTCTTATTGACCAATTAAATAAAGCAATGGTAATTGGGGATTTCAATGCTCATTCCAAAAGATGGGGTTATGAAAAAGTGGATTGTACAGGGAGGATAGTGGAAGAATTTTTGAATACCACAACTTTTGAACTGATTTATAGTAAAGAAGATCCCACAACCTTCATACATTACTCTGGAGCAGGCAGTAACCCAGACCACTTGTTAGCTACAACAGGTACTGTTTCAAAAATTAAAAAACAAGTTATAGAAGATCCAAGTTCTGGCCACAGAGCAGTAATTGCTGATATAAAACTAGATAATACAAATAACAGTCAATATCACACGAATCTGTATTGGAACTTCAAAAAAGCAGATTGGATCAAATATAAAACTGAACTGGAACATAAATTTAAAGAACAAGCAAACTCACAGCCACATGACCAACCAGATCATATGAACAAAAATTTCTGTAAAGTCATCCTAGAAACCGCAAAAAAACATATTCCTCGGGGAAGAATTAAAAATTGCAAACCCTTTTGGAACCCCCAGTTAGAAGAACTGAAAAAGCAAAGGGATATAGCTAGAAATACAGCTGAACAAACAAAAAACATATCGGATACACAAATATGGCGGAAGAAATGTGCCTCACTAAAAAAAGAAATTAATACTGCTAAAAAGAATTACTTTAATAATTTCTTAGAAAAAATGGATTATAGGACAGATGGTAACAAAGCTCATAAGTTCATAAAAAATGTCAAGGATAGGAAAGAAAACAACAGCACACCTATCATACACAACAATAAAATATTAACAAATAATACAGCCATAGCCGAAACATTCAATAAATATTATGTTAATTCACATAAAGTAACAAGAAATAATAAAAAGGAACGTAAAGAATTTAAGAAAGATTTGAAACAAGAAAGAGAATGTGATACTAACACTCAGTGCAATATCTTTTTTCAAAATTTTAATATGCAAGAACTGAACATTGCAATAAATAATCTAAAAAACAAAAAGTCTCCTGGACCTGATCACATACATCCAGAGTTCATAAAAAACCTTGGAAAAACAGCAAAACAACAACTACTAAAACTCTAGAATCTATCCTGGAAAACCACTGTACCTGCTGAATGGCGAAAGGCAATAATTGTCCCACTCTTGAAGAAAGACAAAACAGCGTCAGAAATAAAAAATTATAGACCAATAGCTCTTACTAGCATTATAGCAAAAGTGATGGAAAGAATGGTGTCAAACAGATTAAATTGGTTTCTAGAATCAAAAGATTTAATTTCCCCATGTGAAGCTGGATTTAGAGAGTTCCACTCTACAAATGAACAAGTCTTACTTCTCAGTCAAGAAATCAAAGACTCCTTCAATAGAAAAGAAGATAATTTATCAGTTTTTATTGATTTCCAAAGTGCATAGGATTCTATATGCAGAACAAAACTACTAAAGAAAGTTAAAAAAAAAAAAAAAAAAAAATAGGGATACAAGGTCAAATGTTTTCATGGCTATGTCATTTCCTAACACAACGCTTTATTGCAACCAGATATGGAAGAAACATATCTAAATACAAACAAGTACACCGTGGCTTACCACAAGGCGCAGAGCTCAGCACAACACTTTTTAATATATTTATTAACGATCTGGCACAACAAATACAAGAATCAGGTGTGAAGTGTGCACTATTTGCTGATGACTTAGTAATGTGGACTTCAAAAGCAAAAGTACAGAACTAGAAAAAACCATGCAACAATCCTTAACCAAATTACAAAGGTGGACCAAAGAAAATTTAATGACTGTTAATACAACAAAATCAAACTACCCAATCTTTTCACTGAGAAAAAAGTCACTAAAAATAAAACTAAATTTTGAGGGTCAACAATTACCAGAAACAAAGGAAGCAAAGTATTTAGGAGTTACATTTGATACTAAACTTACATGGACCAAACAAATGTAATAGGTACAAAGAGCAGAGAGGCGCCTTTCACTGTTAAAACGTCTAACAGGAAAGAAGTGGGGATGTTCCAGAGCAACTCTTAACACAACATACAATGCATATATAAAGCCATTATTTACTTACTGCAGCGAAGTTCTTATAACAGCAAACACACACACACACACACACACACACACACACACACACACACACACACACACACACACACACACACACACACACACACACACACACACACAAAAAAAAAGAAAAAAAAAAGAAAGAAAGAGATTCAAATCTTTCAAAACCAAAGTCTGAGATTAATTACAGGTGCTATCAAAACCACACCAATAGCAGCTATGGAAATACTGACCAACCAACGCTCCATTGAATATGAAATAGAAAAAGCGGCTCTTATTAAACACCAAAAGTTTATCAGACTCCCATTCAATACATGGCACAAGAGAAATTTTACACATACACTAAAGACTCAGGAGAGCTTTCTTTCCAAAATTCAACCTTCCTAATTCAAAGGAAAACTTCATATCTAAAGTCAATCTGACACAAACATTAGACATCACATATTATTTACACCTGACAGAAGAAGTTAAGAAAAGTGATACTCCAACTAGTGTTCTAAAATTATTGGCATTAGAGACAATCCATACTAGATTTCCAGAACACGAATGGCTCCATATTTATACGGATGGATCATTGATATCAAACCAAGATGGAGCAGCTCTTTTCCTATTACAAATCTTTAAGTTATGGAACTACAAACTTTGATGGAGAAATTGAAGCAATTCGAATGGCCCTACAAAATCTTTTGTACAGAATTTCACATTTTCAGCAAGCAGTTATTCTCTCAGATTCCAGGGCAGCAATTATAGCAATTACTTCCAAGTTGTCACCAAAAAGCCAAACAATAATTATAGAATGTTGGAAAATTCATACCCATCTAACAGCACTTCAAAAACACCTAGTCTTCCAATGGATACCAGCTCACTGTGGACTGAGTGGTAATGAGAAAGCTGATTTTCTTGCCAAAAAAGAGTACTGGCAATGTGCAGAAATCTGTAGTTAATCTACCATTTTATGCAGCTAAAAGATTAGTCAACTCTGAATTCAAAAAAATTATTGCAAAAATTACTATGAAAAATCAAAAAAATAAAATATGGGAACTACCAAACATTCAAACAGTAATTCCTGAGTATCCTCGAAAAACAGCAGTTGCATCCTTCAGGTTGATTACAGGAAATGATTGCCTGGCAAAACATTTAAACAGAATTGGGATATATTCTTCACCACTCTGTCCTCTATGTGATCTGCAAGAGGAAATGGATGGAGACTACCTTCAAATATGCCCGGCCACTTCTAATGCCCCATCCATCAGTGAAACATATTGGAGAGCAAGAGGATTAATGACTTCATTGTCAGAAATCCAGCATTAGCTAACAACAACAACAACAACAACATATTGTACCAATGTGTATCTCTGTTTACAGGCAATGTTGGACCTCTCTCATAAACATTTATTGCGTAATACATAAATAGGCAGCTATCTTGGAAACCGCAGTCCAGTTTTAAACTTCTTCTCAGCTGGTCTCTTTTGAAGCCACGTTATGTTGTGAAAGAAATGGCAACCTCAAGTGGTATATATATAAGAGGGACTGTGTGAACCATCCTAACAATTTCTATTACGTCTATGGTTATGTGATAAAGCAACAGAAAAAGAAAATTACCGCATTTATCAAGAGTTTATAATTGGTCTATTTCAAAATAAAATTAGGAGATAAGACAAGAATTTTGCTCCTCATATTGTGTGTAAAAGTTGTGCAGAAAATCTAAAACAATGGTACAACGGGGTTCCTTCGTCTATGTGTACCCTTTGGTGTTCCTATGGTATGGCGCGAACAACAAAATCATATTAATGACTGTCATTTTTGTCTGTGTAATATATCTGGATTCAATAGGAAAAACAAGGCAGGCATTATATATCCAAACTTACGATCAGCTATTAGGCATGTGCCTCACGAACCTGATGCTCCTGTTCCATCACTGTATTGCTAGAAAGTAGTAGAGTGTAGAAGATGAAATAAATTGATCCCCAGACTTAGAAGATAAGAATCCAAATCCATCGAGTCAGTCAAAATTAAGTGATTTGGTACGTGATTTGGGTCTTACCAAAGAAAAATTTGAACTTTTAGTTTCAAGGCTAAAAGAAGACAATCTTTTAGCATCTGGTTCAACTTTCTATTGGTACAGACATCGAGAAAAAGGGTTCAACAAATATTGTGTAAAGCAAGGAGAACTACTGTATTGTTGTGATATCCCTAACTTGATAAGTCGTCTTGGAACAGCTTACGAAGCAAAATATTGGCGTCTGTTTAAAGATTCGAGTAAGAGAAGTCTGAAAGGTGTTCTGCAATGCTTGCCTCGGTTCAATAGCTCACTCTACATGCCATAAAGAAACGTACCAAAATTTGTATAGTATCCTGGAAAAAGTTAAATACGAGGGTTGTCCGTAAAATAAGGTTTCCAAGGATCCGCAGTCGCGAGGAGCGCTGTTACAGGAGATCCGGCAACACTGGCGTGTAGTTTGGTCCTCCCTCTCTCAGCCCCAGGCCAGCGTGCTGTCTGTGGCGCTCAGTGTTGTCTTGGCAGCCGTTAGTAATGGAGTTTCCACCCGCTTCTCCCGCCAGGTGCGAATTACGCTTTGTGATGCGTTTTTTGTGTGCAAAAAGCCTGCACCGGTGGACATTCATTCCTAACTGTGTGTAGTGTACGGAGAGTAGTGTATGAGCGTAAAACACGTGCGCAAATGGTGCATAGAATTCGAAGACGGACGTACAGACGTCCGTGACGACCAGCGTTCTGGACGGCCATCGGTTTCGGTTGAACCGATTGTGAAAGTGGAAGAAGCAACTCTGAAAGATCGAAGGGTGACGGTTTGGGAGATCTGCGACATGATCCCTGGTGTCAGCAAGACCTACATTCATAAAATTTTGAGAGATCATTTAGGGTACACCAAGGTGGGCCCTGAGAATGTTACGAAGGACCACAGATGAAAACGTGTTAAAGTGATTACCATCTCTTCCCTGACTTAAAGAAACACCTGGGTGGGACGCATTTCAGAACCGGAGAGGCGGGACAGTTCTATGATGCAGACATACAAAAGATGGTACACCACATGCACAAATGCATTGGTAAGAACGGCGATTATGTCGAAAACTAGAAAAAAGTCTAGGCTTTCCAAAAATGTATTATTCGATGTCAATAAATTTGTTTTTTATTGTGAAAAAAATTGGGAACCTTATTTCACGGACAACCCTGGTATAATGAATACAAGTGCTTCGTGTGCTGTGATCTTACGGTGTGCGGTATTTTATTGAGTCAACAAGCAGGGTACATGAAATTTCCGTGCTTTTTATGTGAACGGGACTCCAGAGCCAAAGAAAGGCACTGGGGTGAAACTAACTGGCCAAAAAGAAAAGATTTAGTGCCAGGGGCAACAAAATGTAATACATTGCCCGCTGATTGACTCACACAAGGTTTTGCTACCCCCATTACATATCAAACTAGGAATAATGAAGTAACTTGTTAAAGATTTGGACAAAGGTGATTGATGTTTCCTATATCTCATTCAGAAATTTCCAATGTTGTCTGAATGAAAAGTGAAAGAAGGCATTTTTAACTCATGAAGGACGTTCATTTTAGAAATATCATGAGATACATAGAGGTTCAAGCTTGGTACTCATTTATTGAAATTATAAACAAGTTTTAGGGCAATGTTAAAGATGACCAATATGAACACATTGTTAAGACCATGCTCGAAAAGTTAAAGGCACTCGGATGCAATATGAGATTAAAACGGCATTTTCTGCATTCGTCAGGACCAAAAACGCAAGTCAACTCAGCGTTCGTTTTCTGCAAAGCGCAGGAGAAAATAACATCATTAGGTATGTTTAAAATTCTCTAGTTTAGTGTACACTGTTACATCTGTGCAATTGAGATTGATTCTTTGTGTGAATGATTTCACGCATTTTAAATTGTGCTTAAAAACCAGAAAGAAACTCTAATGTTACATATTTCCTTTCTGCATGGCAAAAACGAACAAATGCAAAGCAGATTTGAATTCAGCATACCAAAATTAGGTTTAGAGAGCTAAAAAATCCCATGCCGCAGAAAAAAAAAAGTTTAAATTCGCAAGCCGGTGTTATCTACCTGCAGAGAGATCTGATCATGAGTCATGAGGTAGATAACAATCAGAAAGTGACGTAAAGCTGATAGCCTCCTTATCAGTTGAGAAGCGCTTGTGTACATGTGTGTCAGTCTGTGAAAATAAGATAAATCTTATAATGGAAGGATGGACATTGCATAGCAAAAGAAGCAAGACAAATGAGCACTGGCGAAATTGTGTTGGAATTTAATTTAAAGATTGTGTTATGCAACGCTTGTGTGCTAGATTATGCTGCCGCAACTACAAGAAAAAAGCAGGTAATTGAGTTATATTTCTATATCGCTGGGAAACAACGTACACTAAATCATTGTAGTATGCTTATTTATAGTGCTGCCTGGCTTCATAAAGTGACTCTGCAGTGCTTACATAATCCGTAATAGGTTAATAGCGAGTTTTCGCACCCTCATCAGAAGTCTGCGTTATACGTTATTCTAACGTCATTGATTCTACGTCCAATCAGATGCCAGCATGTTTAACGTAGCGCTTCACCGAGCGGCCACGTGCAGTTATGTGTGCACAAATAACGTGGGCAATTACGGAAGTGAGTTAATCACTTACAACTAATATGTCCAGTACAAGACTTCGATTTAAAATAAGAGACATCAAACTGTAACAAATGAACAGAATTGTCAACACATGATTATTTGTTCCGCCAGACCAACACCCAAAAATCTGTCAAATTCCGTATTGTCTTTCAAAAATAAAAATAAAATTAGAAGGTCTATTGAACATGACACCCGTTACTTTCACTTTGTTTTCGCTCAGACGAACATTTAAAAATCAGCCGAACTCCCTAAAATAGGTGGGAGGGGGGGGGGGGAAGAAAAAAAACTACTTCATATGTTATCGTAACAATAACAAATAAATTTAAACATATTGCTCAATAGTGTTGATTAAAATAACAATTGATCCACATCGTCATCAGTTTAAAGTGTTGGTTTGTTCTACTCCTCGTGCCGATTTTCATCAAAACATTTTCTTGTAGGACATAGCTAATTATGACAGCACTTTTTCACACGCTTAAGTCTGACCATTGGTTTTATTCCTGAGGGAAGTCTTCACATTATTTGACACACTAAATGCTCTTTCGACCTCAGCATTTGACCAAGGTCAGACCAAAAGCATTATTGCATTGGTAATATTTGCACCGCGCACTAATTAGCCATTATTTTCTAAAATGTCGTACAGATCGCTTAGCCTTCTTTTCTGACTTGTTTAATCAGCAAATTAAAAAAATAAGAAATAGCACTATAAAGTAACTGTAACGTATAATGGGGCACCAAAATACCGGACCACCGAATCAGAACTGCTTGCAGAATTCACACGGATTCATAGAGTGAAACAAATTGCTTCACCACGTTCATTGCGTGGCATCATAATGTACAGTATAATATGGCAGAGCAATGTGGGCAGCAATAACGTTTGTAGAGGCACGTATGCTATCTTTGCTTAGAGTCATGCTACAGCGTTATGTTTGTGGAGTTGTCCAGACATCTGAGATGTTTTTTTTTTCTTTTCTTTTTTTAAAATATAAATTGTTCCATTTATATCCCGACTTTAACTGCAGAGGTCATATTGGCGGCCTTGCCTATTGGCAAGTGGTGGTATACGTTTAACCGTGGGTTTTTTCGATCTTTGGGGTTTTTATACTTTGAATTCACACATACTTTTACACCTTCATTCATACTTCCAGACTCAAGGAAGGATGAGGAATAATCTTGGCTGGAGAAAAATTCCTACCCCGCTGCCGGAAATCGAGCCCGGGACCCCTAGCACAGCAGGCAGGTGTTCTACCAACTGCGCCACGGGGCCAGCCATCTGCGATGTTTGCTACTGTTAGCTCGAAGTAAAACATAGCAGTGTACATTCCTTAACAGGAACGAAATCAAAAGCGTTATTTCCAACTCAGTTCTCGCTTATATCCTATGTATGTATTTAACGCAACAGTTCGTGTGTGTGTGTGTGTGTGTGTATGTGTGTGGGGTGAAGGGGAATGGAGGGGGGGGGTTGTCGGTGTGCGTGTGTGGATGTGCGTGTGTGTGTATGGTGGGAGGGGGGTGTGGGATTGAGGGTGTGCGTGCATGTGGGAGGAAGGGGTGTGGGGTTGAGGGTATGGCTGTGCGTGTGTGGGTGTGCGTGTGTGTGGGGGAGGGGTGTGGGGTTGAGGGTATGGCTGTGCGTGTGTGGGTGTGTGTAGGTGCGTGGCGGAGAGGGAGATGTGGGGTTGTGGGTGTGGCTGTGCGTGTGTGGGTGTGCGTGTGTGGGTGTGCGTGTGTGGGGGGAAGGGGTGTGGGGTTGAGGGTATGGCTGTGCGTGTGTGGATGTGTAGGTGCGTGGCGGGGAGGGTGATGTGGGGCTGTGGGTATGGCTGTGCGTGTGTGGGTGTGTGTAGGTGTGTGGCGGAGAGGGAGATGTGGGGTTTTGGGTGTGGGTGTGCGTGTGTGGGTGTGCGTGTGTGTGGGGGGAAGGGGTGTGGGGTCGAAGGTATGGCTGTGCGTGTGTGGGTGTGTGTAGGTGCGTGGCGGGGAGGGAGATGTGGGGTTGTGGGTATGGCTGTGAGTGTGTGGGTGTGTGTAGGTGTGTGGCGGGGAGGGGGGTGTGGGGTTGTGGGTGTGGCTGTGCGTGTGTGGGCCTGTGTAGGTGTGTGGCGGGGAGGGAGATGTGGGGTTGAGGGTATGGCTGTGCGTGTGTGTGTGTGTGTAGGTGTGTGGCGGGGAGGGGGATGTGGGGTTGTGGGTATGACTGTGGGTGTGTGTAGGTGTGTGGCGGGGAGAGAGATGTGGGGTTGAGGGTATGGCTGGGCGTGTGTGGGTGTGTGTAGGTGTGTGGCGGGGAGGGAGATGTGGGGTTGAGGGTATGGCTGTGCGTGTGTGGGTGTGTGTAGGTGTGTGGCGGGGAGGGAGATGTGGGGTTGAGGGTATGGCTGTGCGTGTGTGGGTGTGTGTAGGTGCGTGGCGGGGAGGGGGGTGTGGGGTTGAGGGTATGGCGGTGCGTGTGTGGGTGTGTGTAGGTGCGTGGCGGGGAGGGGGGTGTGGGGTTGAGGGTATGGCTGTGCGTGTGTGGGTGTGTGTAGGTGCGTGACGGGGAGGGGGGTGTGGGGTTGAGGGTATGGCTGTGCGTGTGTGGGGGTGTGTAGGTGTGTGGCGGGGAGGGGGATGTGGATATGTGGGTATGGCTGCGCGTGTGTGGGTGTGTGTAGGTGCGTGGCGGGGAGGGGGTGTGGGCTTGTGGGTGTGGCTGTGCGTGTGTGGATGTGTGTAGGTGTGTGGGGGAGGTGCGTGTGGGGTTGTGGGTGTGCGTGTATGTTGGGGGAGGGGGTTGAGGGTGTGTGTGGGTGTGTGTGTGGACGTGTATGTGGTTGGGTGTGGGTGTGTGTATATAAAGAAAACCAATATAACTTTAATTAGTAATTTCTAATATTTCTAATATCCGTAAAAAGAAATAATATTATTACGTAACGCAAAAGCTGTTTCAGGGGTCACCAAAATAACTTTAATTACGTCATCGCTTCGGTCAAGATAACGTTTAACGTTAGGAGTGCGAAAACTCTCTAGTGGCGCTCTTATCGTTATAGAAGGAAAGGCATCCTTTTGATCCTTTTAGGGTTATTAGACGTCCAGAAATTCCCGGACATGCCCTACACTTTAACCATTTGTTCGGCGTCCGGGGGGAATTTTTGAAAAGTATCTAATGTCCTAAATTTTCAGAAACAAGCAGTGATCGTAACAAAATGAACTGAAAACTGTGAAAATAGAAATGAATAACTGGTCCTTAGCCGAAACTACAATTCGCAAGGACAACATGGCTGCACTGGATACTGTCAAAGAACGTACTCGTGCATTAATAAGATTGAAAGAGAGATTGGCTACGTAGCATTTGCACTCCAAGGGGAAAATTATGTTGTTTAAACGGGAAGAGATGCTTTACTCTCGCTCATCCATTTACATTTCGGCTATCGAAGAACAAGGAAATGGAAAGTACACTATCTGTCCTCTAAGAAACAAAACAATACAAAATTCTGCCGGTATTCCAGATACCATGGGCGTCGCGAAAGGGGGTCAAGGGGGGGGGGCTGCTGCGGCCCCCCATTGGATATTGATGAATTTAATGTGCAGTCAATGACTGACTATTAGACTAGTGTTTTAATTTTCATATAAAGAACAATCTTTTATCCAGCACAAATTAATATGGTTATCTGCAACAAATACTATAACGTTTGACAACAGAATAATGAATTAATGTTGTTTGATCGCAAACTTCCAACATGTGGCCCCTCCCTGAAAAAAAGTCTATCGACGCTCATGCCAGATAGTAAACTTTCTTTGCTCAGCCCAAACAGTCAGCACATCATGTTAGCGCTGCAAAGGCAACACTTGCATTTGGCGTTTCTCATCACCACGCATCTTACAAATCCATAGAAACAATATCATAGTACGTTCGAGATGCGTTAGTAGGGTTACGAATAGAAAATAAGTGTGTAGCATTTCGAGCTACAGTACAAACACACCTTTTGGTGGCGTAAGTCGATCAAACGGTAAAATGTATTCACCAAAAATCATATTAATTGGGAAAGATTAATTTTTCAGAGAAGTATGACTGACTGTTAATCACATTTAACATTCTCTTTCAGGATTTTAATATTATATATAAAATTAAAAATTATTGTTTAACGTCGCTGTCATTTACCGGGATCACATCAGAGTCGCCGGTGTGCCAGCATTTCGTCCCGCAGGCGTTCTTCTACATGCCAGTAAATCTACTGACAGCAAAACGATCGATGTGGGCCAGATTAGAACACATGACCTTGGGATCAGTAGGCCAGCGTGTAACCAAATCAGCACTCAGACCGACTATGTACATAAGTGACTGAACATATACCAGGTAACCCAGCTCATCCGAAATCGGAGTAAGTAGATAATCCTCCGTGCGTTAAAAGCTTTGCAGAACGGAGTCCGTGACAATAGACAAGAACAGTATAAAGAACCGATAAGGTTCTTACAATGCTTTGCACTTTACTTACAGAGACTTTACTTTTCAGGAAATAAATTCGCCCCTCCCCTATATTACTTAACATTACGGGTTACAGATTGTAAAGCGCAGTAACAAAATACACGCAACCATAAGGCCACATAATGCTTCTTTGGCACCTCTTCGTTTCTTATTAATGTTATTGCTGTATTTTTTATTGTTATTAGTTATTGTTATTATGATATTGCAGTTTATTATTTTTATTACCCTCTATTAAAATGTTTATCATGATATTATTACTATTATTATTATTATTATTATTATTATTATTATTATTATTATTATTATTATTATTATTATTATTATTATTATTATTATTATTATTATTATTATTATTATTATTATTATTATTATTATTATTATTATTATTATTATTGTTGTTGTTGTTGTTGTTGTTCAGTATACCCTTCCAGAGTAAATCTAAACACCAAAACTATCAGATTTGCGCTGTAAGCTGAAGATAAACAGAATATAAAGCACTCTAAAGTCCATCTGTAGTTATCTTTTTGTATGCAAACTGCATTATGGAACCTTTGCTTAATTCCACTCTTTTGTTTCACTCAACAAGATTTAAAGGTTCTTATCAGGGGCTGCGTATCTATCTGCATTCATTCTGACCTTGATCCAGAAACCAGTTAGTGAGCCTGGATGCAACCTTCTCTCTCTCCTGTAATCAGCGAACTTAAGTTTCGTGTTACTTGATGCGACACGCAGGTGAATCGTCTCCTCATGAGTATAGTTCACTGTAAAGTATTGTACGGATGTTAGTGTGCATATGTTGAGTTAACTTTGTGATAATCCCCCCTTTAATTTCTAAGTTAAAAGAAAAATCATTCATAATCAGAATCGTAAGGTGGTTGCTAACTATTGTGAATACTTGAAGAGAGAAGCCTAGCATAAATATAGCTACTCTACGCAGTTTTTCAAATTATAAATAAAAAATTTAAAAAAGAATTAGAAAAATTGCAAGAAAGAGTTGCTGCAGCCCCAAGCGTCCCACACAGTTCTGTTGCGAAAACTGTGCAAGAAGAATAAAGTTCTGATGTGGTACACTCACGTGACTTTCTCTACTCTTGTACTAACCATTCTTACAAACTCTTATTCCTATATCTTCTTCTTGTTATGATAAACATTTGTACAAATTATCTTATTGCTTATTTCCTTGTAGGTGCAAGGGGAATATTAAAATTCAATAGGCTTAGTGCGATAGTCAAATCTTTTAAAGCTTTGAGATTCCGTTCTCTTTGCACACTTAAAATATAAAAAAATGAACAACGATGTTCCATTTCACGAAAGTTTTAAGTTTTCCGAAACTCACACACATAACAAGGAATATCTCCGAAATGGTTCACCCTACAAGAAAACTTATTGAGACATAAATTGTGTATTTTAGCAAGATCTGCATTTTTTGTATAGTATAGTTTGGTCTATCTCTAACGGTTTACCAGTTATGCGAAAGTCGTCCAGAGTAAATACGCCAGAAAATTCAAGATACACATTTCATTTGTCATAAAAATATCTCAAACATATGACATTTTAATCAAAATCGTTACAGCCATTTTCAAGAAAATCAAAATTTTCGAAAAAATTTCCATGTAAAGGGTAGTTTAGCGTGGGACTATTTTCTTCAAAACCTTCGTGTCGCATCCTTCAAATACATTAAACTTAAATACCAACTTTGGTTTTTAACCTACTTTTCGTTTTTGAGTTATGCTGTCCAGAGACACACAGACTGACACACACACACACACACACACACACACACACACAC
>CM060964.1:154549489-154551989 GCA_030765045.1 Tenodera sinensis
CTTCGAAAGGGCATCGATTTTATGAATAGGTCTGTTTTATGGAAAATAGTGGAATTCGAACTAATGTTAGCCCACCACTGTAGATTCGAACGAACACGCCTTAGCCAGTTGCGCTATAGGCAACACACGAACTTCATCTCGCTGATTAAGCTCACATCTCTAAGTCTAGCACCCAATACTGGAATCATTTTAGTTCTAGTCCACAATTTAGTAAAACATCATAAGAACACCTTTTCTGCAAATGCAATGAAGTTAAATTTGCAATCTTTGCCTGTTAATGTAGAAGGGTTGCTGAAATATTGCTTTTTAAAACTGTGAGGTGAATGAGCTATGAGGAGACATGGCTGCCACGTCCTTTGGACAGCAAGAGAAGCACATGACTAATTTAATTCTCATACCATCTATGCAAGCACGCCTGAGGTTTAGGTGACCCTTCGCGCAGGTTGAGCTGAAGGTGGGTATTTACTTTTGTGAAAGATAGTACCGTTAATGCTCATTGATATACAGATATCTGTATACTGCAAACTTTTCAAAAAGTTCGTGGAAAACGCCCAAAATAAAAAATAATTTCACATCTTGACAACGCACGTCGCATACAGAAAAATAACAACTGAGTATCCGGGTACACTAAACGTCAAGACCATGCCCTCCGTCATACAGCTCTCACCTAGCGCCATGTGATTTCTTTTGTTTCCAAAAGCTAAGGATAAAATGTGGTAATAACTGTTTCCTAGTCAGATAAAGCAGTGGAACATAAAATCCTGGTTTCTGAAGTGCCAAATAAAAATTGGCATCGATTCATCGATTGCAAAAATGTAGTAATGTAAAAGGGAAATATTTTGAAAAATTATGAACTTAATTATTTACATTTTTTTTTTAAATCAATCCTTGTTTGATGTTCCAAAAATTTCGGGTGTCGCCCTCATAAATATAATTGTTTATAATATGGGATGTATGATATGCAACAATTAAAGATGACATGCGATCAAAATCCAGGCCCTTGTGATTAGGCTTCTAGGAGGACATTTTCCATACTACACTAATGAGTACATATGTGCCTGACAAGGCAATCTTGCTAACGACTGCTTGACATTGGTGGCTGCGGCACCAATAAACGCATCCAAAGAGCGTTATATTGAACAAGTCTCCTGCATTAGTACAGTTCTGAATAAACTCTAACATAAACTTAATGTGAGGAGGAGAAGAGACCTGTAGTCATATTCTGACAAAAGAAAATCAGCAGGTAGAAAGTTTAATGTTGATATGCTACAATTACTACAATATCTGGAAGAAAATGCCACAGTATATAGCTTTATATGCAAGTTAATAACAGCTATGATACAAAACTGTTGTTTCTGTCTTTGTTTAATGAGATCCTAGTTGTGCCTTGAGATACAGACTGAGAATGCCTATCCTTTACTAAAGCTTAGATAATATTCCGTTGTGGGAGGATATTGTCCAGTACAACTCACATTGTTTGGGTATTTGTTTATTCATCGGTTGCAACGCTTATAAAAATGTTTCTTTATAGATACTAAGTTGCACAGAGTAACTTTGCTAACTCATTGAATGCATTATGTTGCAGAATCTGGAGTGTCCAGTTGTGCAGCATCTGATACAGATCATTGTGAAGAAGCTAAACAACCAGAGCAGCAAGCCAGGTATTTCTTTCCCTGTGTTGTTCGCAACCTTTTCTCCTTCACTCGGTCCCAATATACATAATTAAAGTGCTGTGTGTATGTATGCTTCTTAGCACCGAAAATTGCTTTGGCTTATTGTTGTCAAGTGTCCCAAAGAATAAACAATTGCAGAAACAAGGTTGTCCATACACATGATGGTTACGTAGCACAGTTCAGATGGTTACGTAGCGATTCAACGTATGGTAATTTCCCAATTGACAGAATCCTCTAAGGATTCTCTATAAACAACTGGAAAAACTTAGCAAGTTCCCTTCTGAAAAATGTTTACATCTACGAACACACACACACACGTGCAAACCTATGGACACCACACATACACATAGAGAAAAACACGGGAGCGTATACCACGCACATACACACAAACACATGCAACCCTATGCACACATAACATACACACAAACAAACACGTGGGCATACCGCACACACGCAGACATATACACACAAACACATGCAACCCTATGCACATATAACATACACACATACAAACACGTGGGCATACCGCACACGCGCAGTCATCTACACACAAACACATGCAACCCTATGCACACATAACATACACACAAACAAACACGTGGGCATACCGCACACACGCAGACATATACACACAAACACATGCAACCCTATGCACACATAACATACACACAAACAAACACGTGGGCATACCGCACACGCGCAGTCATATACACACAAACACGTGCAACCCTATGCACACATAACATACACACATACAAACACGTGGGCATACCGCACATACGCAGTCATATACACACAAACACGTGCAACCCTATGCACACATAACA
>CM060964.1:154556989-154594489 GCA_030765045.1 Tenodera sinensis
CGGCTATACATTCATGGACCTCGGTTTGTAGTCTTTTTTCGGTTATTTCTGCTATTTTATGTATCCTTCTCTGTATGGTTCGTGGTCATAATGCAATATTACTAAAAATATCATATTGTTCAGGGAAAATTTTGTTGGCAACTTTACTCTCACATTTTTTATGAAATCTCCATCACTAAAACACCTCAGTGACTGAGCAATCTCCAAAGCAACAGCATAGCTGGCGTGAAGTTGTTTATCAGTTGTAATATTTGAATTAATATTAGGTGTATTATCTGAATATTCCTCTTTGAGCTGTTGGAGCTGGTTCGTCCAATCTAGATCTGAAAAAAAAAAAAAAAATGAATAAAAGACATTACGTCAGTGTTATCTACTTTAAATCGTGGTGTAAATTTATGAATACATGTTTGTCTATAATTGTATCGTGATTTTATGACATGTATCATAATGCCGCTTGATGTTCCATTGATGAGTGCCTTTTTGAACTTTAGAGCACAACAAAGACCTACGTTCCTTACATGATGAGAGAAGAAATCATCAAATTGCTATTCTAGATATCAAATTTAATAGACCAGGAATAAATAGATGCACTCTAATTCTATGAATATACTAAGACTTTAATTTAAATAAACTAATATCCTCCAAAGTTATAAATAAAGAAATTTATCTTTTAAGTCTTAGTATTAAATTACACTTTCACAGACATGTTTAGAAGTACAGGTAAATACGACAGGACAGTCCGCCCGTGATCGGTGTGTATGCAGTGCCAGTTAAGGCTGCGAGGGTGGGGGAGGGGGAGACAGAGTAAGCGCTGCCCCTGACACGTCATAGTTGCGAGGCCTCATTGAGTACATGTTTGCCGATGCCTGACCTACCTACCTGAATTTGTGAAAGCGACTTACTGTAGAGGAGTTACTAGCTCATTTTGGCTTAACGCGGTATCAGTTTCCTCCAGATTTATAAGTAATTTATGTACGGTGCTATCTCGATCCACCTCTTTATGGTAATCTTCTTCCTGCAGTTTTTTCACGTGCGCAACACGACTAGCGTAGTCTTGTTTTGTTACTCTGTCATGTGCTATATCTAGTAAACCAAGATTCAACAATTTAGAAAAGAATTACATGCAGTTCAAAACATTTCGTAAATGTCTCACTGACTACTGCTTCATGAAAAAATTACACAGGGGCAAGCTTGGAAGTAGGAACATAAGGTGAACTGAAACACAAGAGTAGGTAATGCTTATTCCTAGAAGGATATCTCTAGAAGTAGGTATACGGTGTAGGAACATGTCACGTAGACGGGCTGCTTCAGAACTGTGTGCCGCATATACAATGTTGAAGTTCCAGGGCGCACGAAAAAGAGGAAACACTGTTGATATCTGAAGTGAGCAACACAGGACCTGTGTGAGCCCTTCCTTCTAATAGTGTACGCCGTGTAGTACCATGCTTTATCATGCTGTGTGAGCTACTTAGCAAAGCCGTGAGGCGTGTCAAACTGCCCAGCTGTTTACGTCACCTTATCGCACAAGCAAGGCGAGACACTCTTTGTACACTCTCTTCACATGCAATCATATCTTCAGGACAGCAACGTCTCATATATTGGCAGGGGTGAGAGATCATCACTGAGTATACGCCAAGTTACTATTATTTCGCTCTTCTAATAAACAAGATAAGAAGCGATTGTAGCGCTCGACAGAAAAGGTCAACGCTTTGTCAAATAGGAAGACAGAGAGCAGAGCTCGTGTGTGTGCGTGCGTGCGTGCGTGTGTGTGTGTGTGTGTGTGTGTGTGTGTGTGTGTGTGTGTATGTGTGTAAGTAATCGTTATAATTTGTTTTACAGCTCCCCTACTGATTCCAGTAGCATCGGAGAGGAAGACGTGCTGCAAAATGCTGCCATAGAAATTGTGGAAGAACCTACGCTTAAACCATCCGTCCTGCTGAAAAGTGGCCAACAACAGCGAAGCAGTATTAACAGTGAGTCAACTAAAGCTACGCTATGTTGAGAATAACATTAATTCATAAGAAAATACAAATTTAAGAAGTGCCATAAAAGGAACAAATTTAATAAAACGCCTATTCCACCTGAATGTTTATTTTTCAAACGGAACTCGATCCTAGGACCACATTTTCTGAGAAAATCAAAAGACAACAATGTTTTGCATGTAAATGTTAATTTTCGTGGGTACCGTTTCATTTGTACTTACCGTAAAACTATACAGGCTTGGGGGATTTATTTGTGTCATGTTCCTGTAAAATAATAAAAATGTCTGTAGAGTTTTAAATCTGTAAATTCGTGTCCAGTTTGAAAGCTCACCTGCTGAGAGAGATTATTATTATTTGCGATACCGCCTTGAAACATATATAACCAAACACTACAACGGATCGAAATAAGTTTGCTAGTTTCTTACCAAATTCCAGAACGCAAACACAAATTAACTATGGAGAAAACATTTGCAATTAAGATAATAATATTCATTCAATATATCCTACGATGGTTACCAACCACTCATCATGTCTCCCTCCATAAAGCTCAGAACAGTTCTCCAGAGAATACTTCGCAACCAACATATTTAAGTGATCCTGCATTGATTGGGCTTGCTTTACCAAACATTCAACCTTTATCTTACGAGCATATCAGTGTACTCGGTTTACAAACAATCCCATGGAGAGGAACGTGGTTGAAGGCAAACAAAAGTCAAGTAATAGATTTGCCTGAATATTTTACCTCACAAAAAGAAAGGGGGCTGTTGCTGGCTAAGGGAGCGGATGCTCCGTGTAGTGAGGTCTTGCTAGGGGCGGTTTTTATCTGATTGTCAATTGCCAATCACTCGGAGCAGCAATGGTGTTATTGTAAACCCATTACTATTAACTTCTTGGTGAACGGTGGTTTTTCGGAGGTATATCTACCTAACATTGAGTGCTGGAAACAAAAACGGTTACTTCTGTTCCACGTGGACAACAGTTGTGTGGTATTGTCAGTTAGCTTACAAGTTTCGGGGCTGCACGGTCACCGTCAGCCGCCGGCCCGACTCGGCCTAATCTTCCCGTATCTCATGGTTACGTTGCATTTACTCTCACAATGATAACAAGCACACATTTTATCATAAGAAATGTCACAAATGATGTGTTCCTCTGTCCACACATTTCTGACATCTTCTAAGGAAATCTCCGTTCACTGTCTCTCTCTCCCTCGATAGATAGAGATAGAGAGTTCAGTACTGAGTGTATATCTTGCCAGATATCTTTTTTAGTTCTTCCCGTGTATACGGATTTGTTGCATACCTACACTCTTTTCCAAGTTCCCCATAGATAAAAGCACATAGGTTGAATCAGGGGATCAGAGGGACACAATCCTTTACTAATGACCCTATCTTTAATAGCTGTTTCTGGGAAATTGCGTTGTAAATCGCTGTCTAACTTCCCTATCAGTTTATCGTACGTGTATCGTGCATCAAAATTCTTTGTGGTAGTGTATAATCATTTCGAGGCATTACGGAAAACTGCGCAACAGTAATGTATGTTTCGCTGTTTGTCTCGTTATATAACCCACCCCCTGGGATATTTTAGTGGGGGGGGGGGGGGGCGGCGGAGCAGTTCTGGTTCTGGGTATAAAATCATTGGTGGGGGGAATACTACCCCCCCCCCCCCTCCAGGATTTCACTCGCTGCCTGCCAGTCTGTTTCGGTCACAAGTGATATGCCCTCTAGCGTTATATCGTGCAATTGCTGTAAGGAAAAGTCACCTCTTACATTTCTCGAACTATTTGTTTTACCTTGGTCCAAGCTAGTTCTACGGGATTGAGATCACACTTGCATGGGAACAAGCAAACGGCAGTGTGGCCCAGTGAAACCCAAAATGCGTCCACTTCAAAAACTTTTTTAGGTTTGTTTGTTTGTTTCCATAATCCTATAAAATATGTTTTAGACATGAAACTGTCACTTTGAAACCCATTGTTCTGCATACACAATATAGCAGCAGATTTCACAGCACTCCTAGGCGGAGGTTTATGTACTCTTACACTCCCCTTTTCTTTACTTCCGAGATAACACTAGTGACTCGCGCAATTTTTAACTGAAATTAAGAGATATTAGCATATGAGTGAGTAAACATAGCGGGAATAACATTGGAGGTAAGTTGGCAACCTAACAAGCAGCAGCGTTATCTACAAAGTTTATAAAGCTCGGGTTCCGCTAAGTGGAACGCCTCTCCTCTTCCCTTCAGTCCCCTAAGACCACGAGCTGGTGAACAGACAGTAGATACCTATCTGTCTTCCGGGAACTATTCGCAATATTTTCTTGCTGATAGGTGAGATCATATGTACACAGTGTAATTGATACCTCTTGTGCAAGTCTGTTTGCTAATCAGCCTTTGTTACGTATTAAGAATGGAACCGGAGGAAAATCTTTTTTCAGCGACAAACGTGACTGTTTCCATTGGAACATTGCGAACAGAGGCCCACCAAATCGGATATTCTGGAAGAGCAGCAGCACATAAACCGCATATCACGAAGACGAATAAAGCTCAGAGACTCAAGTGGTGTTTGGTGTTTGGACCATCGTAACTGGACACTGGAGCAGTGGAAATCGGTTCTATGGAGTGACGAGTCTAAATTCACATTATTTCGGTCTGATGGACGTCTATAGGTGTTGCGACTCCCCAGGGAACGGCCTTTGCCAGAGTGTATAGTGCCTACCAGGAAATTTGGTGATGTTGGAGTAATGGTATGGGGCTGTTTCTCGTACTACGGTGTGGAACCACGGTGGTTGTTCGTGGCACACTAAACTTAGAGACATACTCTAACACTCTGGATAACGAAATGCTCTCTACACTGTGGATTTTTTATGGAATGGACCCTTGTTACTTCCAGGGTGACAATGCTAGGTGCCATGTTTCGACGGCTACTGTGCAGTGGTATGCGGACAATAATGTTCAATGGTTGGACTGGCCTGCACAGAGTCCTGACATCAATCACATTGAACACCTTTGGGACAAATTGAACCGGCGAGTGGGGTTTTCGGGAGATGCGGCCAACTTCCTGTGGTCAACTGTTGGATGAGGAATGGCGACGCATCCCAGTGGAAGTCTTACACAAACTAGTGGAGAGCATGCCTAAAGGGTGGCTGCTATTATAGCAGCAGGAGGTGGTTCCACGGGGTCCTGAAGGGGCAAAACTAGCCACACAAACATTTCAGACCAATGCCCAATTACTTTTTGGTACACAGTGTACTATCTTTTGTTTACCCATATTCTCCAAAGAAATGGTTCATCACGAATGCAACATTCTCTATGTTATATCGATGTAGCGATTTGTAATCGTCCATGTGCTTCGTAACTTAGACACTTTTTTTCCTTTTGTATGCATGTTTAAAATAATATTTATAGCCCAGTGTTTACGAATATTTAATTAATAACAAAAAGAACACGAATGAAATTAAGAAAATAAACATTATTGTGAAAGTAGACTTTCCGCATATTCACGTAATTATTTACGTCTATGCAATAAGTAAGCATTGAATTACCTATAACTTAAGTATTTACAATAGTTTACCAACTCGGACCCGCGGTGTGATGCTGGCTGCTTGGCGGGCCTAGCGCCGGGATGAAGACATCTCAGCACTGGTTAGGGACTTCCACGCTCTCTGGTGGGCCTGTCTAGCTGCGAATCTCATAGCACCCCTTCGGTTCCCACATTCACCCCTGCCTCCTGGGGCTGGTAGCCACAATAGACCTGTGTAGGTCGACGTGAGCGAGGTGTCCCCCTCCGCACTCTACCCTTTACCCTTTACAATAGTTTAAAACACGCCAATGCTTGGGAATCACACCTTAAGTCTGGAAGTAGGCAGAATGGAAGGTCAACACAGTGGAAGGAAAGGCAGTGGTGGCACAGTTGCACTTTTTGCGATATCAGAAGGCTTGCACTTTATTGACAATGTTGACTGTACACAAGGGAAATAGAAATAATATTTCCCATTGCATTCTACTGGGTGCTTAGTAGAGCAAGTGAAAAGTCCATTTCGAAGCCCTTCTGCCACTTACGAGTATTTATAATTGTATTCAACCCTGATTCAGACGGTGAGTTTTTGTACCCTTTTCCCTTTAATTACCTATCTTTGCAATATTTGGAGCAATCGTCTTTGTTGTACAAAGCCAAAGACTATATTTTAAATTGTCAGACAATTAGCTTCTGTGACCAGGTGTACAGGTATCATTAATGAAAATAACTACTCACACAGGTAATTGGATCCAAGTAAGTGAGCTGTGTAGTCGTGCGAATTTGGACTGAGGAGATTTTAAGTAAAAATCAGTGAAGCTTATTTTGTGAAGAAAGTACTTCTTCATTTCCCGATCATATTGTGTCGGTCTGGGTGGCTCAGTTGTTTAGTCGCTGGCCTGCTGAAGGTCGCGGGTTGAAATCCGGCACAGACCGATGGTTTTTAAGTGTGCTTAAACGACAGCTCCATGTCAGTAAATTTACTGGCATGTAAAAGAACTCCTGCAGGACAAAATTCCGGCACACCGACGACGCTGATGTGATCCTAGCAACTCACAGCGTCGTTAAACAACAAATTAATTTAATTTTTCTTAATCCGATCACATGTATCATAATCCGATCCTTCCGATTGAAGGTGATTTTCAGTAGACATGGTGTCTTTGAACTTTTCTATCACCATATCACCGTCCACTCCTTTATAACCATCGTATTCACCGCTATGAGTGGTATAGTGTCGTTGGAAGTCATATTTTTTATATTTTTTAATTGTTTGAACAACCTTGCCGCACCCTAAATATTTCGCTGCACCCTCCATGTCTATAAACAGAAAGAAACGTATATGGGTAAGGGATTGATGAAGTGGCCATGGTTTGAAAGTTGTCATTCCTGTAATTCACAAGCCGACACGCGTCCGCCACTGCTGTACTCGAAGAAACAACTGTCACAGAGCATGCTGCCTGTTACACTTACACTCACACACTGCTTGCATGCTGCTTTACTACTTGTACACCCACTTGTGCTACTTGTGCAATTATTCATCTGTGCTACTTTTCAAGCCACCTGGAAATATTGTAAAACGTACTGTACCACTTGCACACAACACTTTCACTACTACTTGCACAGTAACTTTAACAAAAATGTACACACTCATTTCCAAAAGTGAACAATTGTGAAAATATTCAAAACTACTTAAAACTTTAAGATTTGCTAAAATACTTAAAGTTGTAAAAATCCTTAAAAGGTGCAACAGTTTAAACACATTAGGACTGTAAAAGTTTTTAAAACCTGTAAAACACGCAGACCGTGTGTAAGAAGTCCAAGCGTATAAACGCACTTAACAATTATAAACAATTTTAAAATTTGTGAAATTCTTAAAACTTGCAAATACAGTAAAAGAGCTATATCTTAAAATGCTAAAATCCTATAAATATTCTTTACGTTTTTAAAACTCCTTAAAATGTTCAAACATTTTAACATCTATAAAGGAAACAGCTTATTGGATTACCCCAAAACCAATTGTGACATCCCCCACCATTATGGCGAGCTATGGTTATATTTGGTGATATTCCATCTGTTACGTTGCATTAATACCGCCAACTGTTCGTAAAATATAACCATGGTAAAGCTATGGCCATAGTTGGTGCTATTGCGTCCATTATGTTGCCACAGAAGCCATTATGTTTTAACGAGTTGCATGGTAGGCAACCGATAGATTTTAAAACAAAGTTCTGTTTAGGCGCCGTATTAACCCGTGGATGCCATTGTATTGCTCGCGTGCGCGTGGTTTTGTCTTGAATTGTTTGTTTCATTGTACAAGTGGAGTAGAGTCTTCTTTGTAGGGGAAGAATTCAATTTATTTGGTATTGCAATACAAAGAATTCTTACTTTAATCAAGAAACAAGATGTATCCCCTTAGCTGGTCAGTCGTTTCAGTGTGAATGTGGTTCATGGAACTTAAATACTTTTGTGCAGCATACATTTTAATTTACACCTTTATTAAAATGCGTCTTGAAAATCTTGTCCTGTTTCCCAGGGATTTCTCACAGATTTGTTGGCAATTGCCATTGCAGGTTGGCAGTACTGCTTTTTGTGTAATATCCACTACAGTTTATTGCAATGTCGGCCATTTTGAAGTCTTGGGAACTGCCGCTAAGCTGTTTCTCCTATATAACCTACCTATGTGGGGCGGTTTTAATGAAGAATTAGCGTCTCGTTGGGGCACCAGTTGCAGCTTTTCTTCTTCTTCTTCTTCTTCTTCTTCTTCTTCTTCTTCTTCTTCTTCTTCTTCTTCTTCTTCTTCTTCTTCTTCTTCTTTCCGTGAGTGATGTATCCCTTTCGGTGGAAATGTTTCTATTGTTAATTCTAATGTATGAGTTGAGAAGCATTTACCTGTTTTCTCGGCCCCTGGATGGGATGCCTCGGTCTAGTTAATCGGTTACGGTGAAACTCCGATTGTGCAGGATAGTGGCGACTGAAGGAAACTGGTACATTTGATCTAAGTAACACACACAATTAATGAAAACTATTATTTTGCTTCACTTTCATTAAGAATAAAGCTTGGATACCACGTTTACATAATGATGAATTATTCTGGTTTGCAAATGTTAGCTTTTCGCGTCTTCACATACCTACTCAGTTTATTCAGTGTCTATAGTAATGCAAACGTTTGCGATCGCTGGTTGTTGCGAATCAAAGTAAACGACTATCGCTATCAAATCCTTTCTTCCTAATTCAATGTTTGACAAAGAGTTTCACTTATTGCTTCAGAAATCTTTTCTTTGACCCGTAAGTACATTCTGAATAACGGAATAACACGAAATTCTACTTTTTTCCTTTTGCCCTTGAAAGAATTAACAAAACTTATGCAAATTAACGACAAATGAAAGAAAAATTTGCCTAAAGGCTACATAAATAGCTGTTCCATACATAAGATTCCTCGAAACTTGTAAAAGATTTAAGACTTGTAAAAGCCTTTAGGATTAGCAAATTACTTACAACCTGTAAAACATTTACACTTTTTAAAGGATTACTACTAAAACTGTACAATTTTTAAAATATTTGTTATTTTTGGATTTCACAACGTATAATATGTTTATAATCTATATATAAATTATAAAGAAGCTGAAACTAGAAGAACTAAGTACTACTCTTAATAATTCCTAGTATCTGTACATATTTTCAATGTCCGTTCAGACATGTTATTACCGCTCCACTTCCAGTTCCCCCTCCTGGAGGTGGTGGTAATTCTTAGTTGTGCAAGTAATTCATTCATTCGATTATTATTATTATTATTATTATTATTATTATTATTATTATTATTATTATTATTATTATTATTATTATTATTATTATTATTATTATTATTATTATTATTATTATTATTATTATTATTATTATTATTATTATTATTATTATTATTATTATTATTATTATTATTATTATTATTATTATTATTATTATTATTATTATTATTATTATTATTATTATTATTATTATTATTATTATTATTATTATTATTATTATTATTATTATTATTATTATTATTATTATTATTATTATTATTATTATTATTATTATTATTATTATTATTATTATTATTATTATTATTATTATTATTATTATTATTATTATTATTATTATTATTATTATTATTATTATTATTATTATTATTATTATTATTATTATTATTATTATTATTATTATTATTATTATTATTATTATTATTATTATTATTATTATTATTATTATTATTATTATTATTATTATTATTATTATTATTATTATTATTATTATTATTATTATTATTATTATTATTATTATTATTATTATTATTATTATTATTATTATTATTATTATTATTATTATTATTATTATTATTATTAACCATACGTTGTGAAGTGAAGAAGGCAATTTATAACCCGTTTATCTATGTATTACGAAGCACAAAATACACACATCATTTTAGCTGTAGGTTAGAGTATACTATACGCCAATAAATACCGTTTTTCATTTTGTTTTATTTTGGAATTATCTGCCCAACAAATGCAGAAGATGCAACAGTTAAATGTGTGACAGAGGTAACCGAATGAAGGCAGTATAACAATTAAATGCATGCCTGAACATAAAGAGAACATGAGTTGCTACCAAACACACAATTTAACACTTAGGAGCTTAGTGTAGCGCAAACGTTACACTCGAGACACACACTCAGAACAAAACACAATGATCCATCGAAGGAAATCACAACCGAACTACCGAGTCGCAACTTACAATGAACTGCACTCGGCACTATTCACTGAACTCAACGAACTCTAGTCGACTCATTGTCACTGTCAACTGTCTGCTGAAAATCTCAGCTATTCGGACAATAATCAGGCCCTTATATACGCCCCGAATACAAAGCGAACATTCTGAGAAAGTAACTTACCGGAAGCGACTAAAACGAATCCTCTGCAGCGGGAAGCAACACGCAATGGCTATTCATCTGGGCGGGATATTGTTCAGCCAAAGTGACCGGCTACTGTCCACACTCTCAGGTGGGTCAAGAGACGCCAGCCCGCTCCGTCGATGACCAGCAGATGACTTCACGCGGCGAAACTGCTCCCGCATTAGGTCGGGTGGTCCCGATAGCGGGCCAGATGATCCGAGATACCACCAGCATGTTCCCTCGAGACAGTCTCTGAATACGGTGGGCTGAATCCCCGATCCTCTTCGTCACACGTTGTTGAAGCTTGGAGTAACGCCCCTTGGTCCAGGTAGGGCCAGATCGGCCTGCTGTAAACCTCGTTTGTTTCTTTGCTGGCTATAGGCTGCTCTCTACTTGGATGTGTCGGCGGACCATCGTGAAGGGGTCCAAGAGGTTTTCCATGTAGTCCACTGCTATCTGTTCTATCCCAGAGGCCTCCCAAAGATCAAGTCGCACGGAAAACGCAACTCCCTGCAGAGACCAAGCAGCCTAGCGTCATTCCGGTGCTATAATACGTTGACGAGCGGTAGGCAAGCAAGAATAGTGACACTCTGACATCCCAGTCCCTCTAGTGTTTGGCCACGGCACTCCTCAGGTTTCTTAGACTAGACCATGCTGTCCGACTGCGGGTAGAGAGGCGTCACTTACACTCCGAGTCACTCCAGCGCTTCTCTCAACAGGTTCCACGACACCTAGTTTGTGTTCTGGTCGCTGTATAGTTCCAGCGTTACTCCAAAGTGGTAGTACAGTTCTTCCACGAGGCATCCGCGATTATGTTGGCCAAGTTAGGAATGGCATACGCCTCCGGGCACTTGGTAAAATAATCCATGACCAAGAGATACCAGTTAACCCTGTCTGACGTAGGGAATTGTCCAGTTATGTCAATGGCGATGCTTTCGAAGGAAGCTCACACATTATACTGCTGCATATGCCTCCCCAGTCTGCCACTCTGTGGGCCGCGACTTGCCGCACATATATGACATTGGCGGCACCACATCCCAGCACCTATGCGTAGCCTCAAAGAATTGCACCTTTGCCGTAGCTTGTCAACTGTTCGATTGGATGACCTCCCAAAGTACCCGCATGTACTTCCTCCAGGACTTCCGTCACTTCATTTTGACAAAGGATCAGCTGCTTCCATCAGGTGACTCCCAAACTATGAACAACACGCCTTCCTTGGACTTCAGTGAGACCCATTGGGACCAATAGAACTTATACACACTGTTCCTAGGTTCGATGTTTCCCAACTCGGACTAATTTCTGCCTCCGTTTCTCTTGAGAGCGGCCTCAATTCGGCATTCGCCAGCGGCTCCCTCAGGCTTGCGCTATTCCATCCATCTGCAGGCACCACCGAAAGCACACATATAGCTGCAGCACGATCCCTCTCCTCCACCTTAGTAGTAGTCGCACTTCCCTGGGCAGGGTTTTCTTGACATGGCATCCACATTGGAGTGGCTCCTTTCCCTCATATGCTCAGATGTAAAATTGTACTCTTGGTGTTCCTGGACCCAATGAGCTGTCTGGCCCTCTAGGTTCTTGAAGTTCAACAGGTAGGAGAGCGAGGAGTGGTCAATCCTCTGCTGGAATGACTGACCGAACAGATGCTTATGGAAGTGTTCCAGCACCTTCAGTACTGCCAGGAACCCTTGTCGTGTAACGCAGTAGTTATTTTCTGCCTTGGAGAGCGTCTTGCTATAGTAGACAATTACTTATTTCTACCCGTCCTAGACTTGGGATAGTGCGCCTTCAGTACCGCTGTCGTTGGCGTCGGTGTCCATTATATAATGTGCGCTCAGTTGTGGGAAACCGAAAGAAGGCCCATAGCAGACTGCTGACATAAGCGCTTGGAATATTCCCTCTGCCTCTTCTGTCCGAGGGACTTTGCGATGTTGGAGAAACCTCATTAGTAGGCGCATATGCCCAGAAAGCTGCACAACACTCATTTATCTTTCGTACAAGGTCAAACCACAGCCCAGCCTCCTCGGAATCCGTGGCCATCCTAGTTGTCGAGGATATGTGATCCAAATGGTTAACATTCTTGTCAAAGTATTGGCACTTCTTAGCGTTCAGTTTTAGGTTGGCTGCCTGCAATATCTATAATACCTTGGTCTGGCACTCGAGATGGTTTTCAAAGGTGCTGCCAATGATGATGATGATGATGATATTGTCCAGCTATAGCAACAAAAGTCGTAAGTCAAATCTCTCATCACTGATTCCATGAAATGCTGGAAGGTGGCTAGCGCGTTGCAGGGCCCTAAGGGCATACCCATAAACTACAAAAGCCTTTGACTTGTCGAGAATGCTGTCTTCATCTTCTCTCTGGAATCTAGAGGCACTTAGAGTATCATAATCGCAGGCCGAAGCTCGAGAACAACTGGGCACCAGTAAGGGTGTCGTCAATCCTGGGCAAAGGAAAACAGTCCTCTCAGACTACAGGTTTAGTTTGCTAAGTTTTCTATAGTCGAAGTAGAACTTCGTAGTGACTTCTTCACTAGGACTACAGAGGAGCACCAACGGGTGTCGGGCTCTTCGATGATCCCTGTGGATCTCATATCCCCTAGGATATCCCGCGCCTCTGATTACTTCACCAGAGGAATAAGTCATGGTAGCTGACAGATAAGTCACTCCGTTATCTGCGTGGTGGAGCACTGTTGATGTGGCTGCAATCGTCCCTTCCTCGGCTGAACACAAACTGGTATCATCTAAGTAGATGCTGGACCCTCCCCAGTTGTGCCGTGGTCAGACGGTCCGTCGCTCTCTTCAGCAAGTCTTAAATTCAAGATTAATCCCAAGTCTCGCAGTAATGCTGACCCCTCGAATCCGTCGGACGGCGATACAGTCGTAGCTGGCTCGCATTTCCCCAACTCCATTCCGGCCTGTAAGTCCTGATCTGTGCCCGCTGGATTGAGCAGCCTCACTGGTACTGCCTCTCGGCAAGACAACAATGCCCTGGCAAAGCACTTCCAATTGTGTCTTCCGCTCCAAAACCAGAACACTTGACCGTTACCTTCCAGGCTTTTCCACAACCACCTCGGTCGTGGCGGGCTCAACCACATCCTTTGGTACGAAATGAAAGTAGGTGTTCTTTACCCATTCTCATATACTGATTATAAAACTGAAATGAGAAAATGTTCATAACGTACTTGTGGAAAAGATGTACCACGTGAACCACTTGACCTATATAATTAACATAAGTTAATTCATAAACAGCATAGTAACTAGCTTCACAACACTTGGAAACAGTTGCATTGCAGTACAGGAGGAGCCTAGAGGCGAATAAAATACAAATAGTATTTTTTAGGTTACAAAACAACAAAAGTACGATAAAGCTGACCGAGCGAGATGGCTCCGCGGTAAAGTGCGAGGCTCGCATTCGGGAGATCATGGGTCTGATTCCTGCGGCCGAACTTCCTGACTCATGTTTTTTCGGGTTTACCTGGGTCACCAGGCAAATGCTCGGAAGGATAATTACATCCGCCGAATTTCCCGTCCCCTCTTCCTTTCAATCCAGTCTTACCGAATCGGAGGTGTTGGCGATGCTCGTAGTTAGCGTTGCCGTGAAGGGGATTTGCGCACTGTCACTGCTGTTCTTGAAAGGTGGGCGGCTTTGCAGTTGCTAGACCTGCCGGAGCGAGCGCTGTCGACGCCCATGCAGCTGATGACTGTTTGGCAATCTCTGGTGTCGAGATGAAGATTCTCCTCCATGTTAGAGACCCTCGCGTTGATACGCTGCTCGCCCGGATTCTCTTACGCCCGTTGCTCACTATCATTCTATTCCTTCCTCCCAGGGGTTTGACAGGGGTTCGAGCCCACTTGGTGCTCAGTGTAGAGTCCCTCCGTACTAACTCAACCTCGACGAGAAAGCTGAATAAAGTTTTTAATTACACCCAGTTTAGAAACTTTAGCATAAGCTTTCCGTTTGTGTGTGGAACTTCTTCTAGGAATGTCCAGCAGCAATCCACCTAACGGTTTGGAGACCATCTTCCCTTATTTCTTCATTCTATTGCAGCTATGTGTTGATGAAGTTACCTACCATGTTCGTCGCTCACATGTCCAAGATGAGGCGAAAAAAATTCCAAATAGAAATGAACAAAATGTCATTTCAATGACATGATGCACCCCGTAGCCTTGTAACAGTCCAGTATGTGATCGGTCAGTTTCCTGTAACTCTCAGACCTAACGTTACCCGGAAACTGTTGCATACGCGCGCGCGCGCACACACATACACACAAACACGCGCGCGCGCACACACACACACACACACACACACACACACACAAATAGTGTGTAACCAGTCTGCATTTCTAGATGTAGCCCCAGAACTTTGACATCATCACAGAATTTCCATGTCATTTGAATTGATACTTCTGAAATAGTATTATGTTTTCGTAAGTTACCTTTAACTGAACTGAATGGAACACGGGTAATGAAGGTTTCTTATTTCTGTCATATAAGAGAACAGCTTTGAGAATGCTTTTTGAGGAATCTATAAATAGGCGCAATTCTTCCGGATAATGAATCATTACAAATTCCGTGACCACCCCATCTGTCACTAAAATACAGCAAAACCTCTGTCATTGAGGAAACAGTGGGTAAACCAAACTGTCGCTTACGGAATGTTTGGTTGTAGCAGTCTTTTATTTATTTTTTTCCTTGGGGGCCCTAATGACCAAGTTGTCGACGGGCCCTTAAACCCGACACACTCACTCACTTTTTTCTTGAAGACAAGACCCAAGTAACTCTGCTTGCCTACTCGAAAGGTTTAGATCTCTTACAAAATCACTCAATTATGCATGTGATAATGGCTGAAGTTGTAGTTATGACGTAGATGACATTAATCACGACCTTTGTGATCTTCGTAATCTGTTGGATGGTCATTATGACTAACATATGCT
Source organism: Tenodera sinensis (assembly GCA_030765045.1). Classification (NCBI taxonomy): domain Eukaryota; kingdom Metazoa; phylum Arthropoda; class Insecta; order Mantodea; family Mantidae; genus Tenodera; species Tenodera sinensis. The sequence continues at coordinate 154,572,341 of CM060964.1, forward strand.
TTTGTTCTGCGCAAATTTCATTGCCGCGCCGTGTTATCAACTTATAAGTGTTACGGCAATGAGAGCGCACCGCTATGGCCCAGCGATGTCCAATGTTTGCGAAAGAGGGCCGGTTGGGTTTACCTCCTTCCACTATACGCGGACTTTGTCCCTCTTTAACCCCCAGATGGGCATTCTGTTAGAGTGGCAGTTTGGTTACATGTACGTTGCGTTTGATTTACGGAAGCACATTCAGGTGCAAGGGGAATATGGGAATACCGTCGGCTTTAAGCGATAGTGAAATGTTTTAAGAGCTGGTTGCTATGCGATGCCCTTGAAATTCCGTTCTCTTTGCAAGGCCAAGAGATAAAAAAATGAATAACATTGATATTTGAAAAAAGTATAAGTATTGGCAAATTCAAAGTAATAAGAAAGTGTGTCTCGGAAATGGTTGACTCAAAAGAAAAACGAAGTATTTGACATAAATCGGTTTTAAGGGATCCATATTTTTTATTTAGTGAGCTATTTTCTGTCCCTTACTGTTTAGAATTTATGCAAAACTCATCCAGAATGAAGAGGTCTTCTCGGGACATTCCCAGAAAATTGAAGTTATGACTTAGAAACGGCCATGGAATATCCTATTTGTGTCCGTCACTGGATACTGACTGCCTGTCCCTCCGACTGAAGGAGTGGAGTGGGGATAGCCACTCATCACGTAAGGTTCTGTAAAGAGACAAGGTTGGACATCCCTGCCATGGCCTCACATTACTGTTCCTAGACAAGGGAAAACACTTGAGCATTGTAAAAGGTCCACCTTGTGCTTCATTTTCCTCTGAGAGAATGTGTTGTGCAGGTTAGTCTCATTTAAACCTCATTCTCATATCCGAGTCTCTACGTCTTCTCTTTTACCTACGCATAGTAACTAGTAAGTAGAGGGAGTGGGCATTACGTTCCGCCTAAAATGTTCATATCGAGATTTCAAAAGAAATTAACATTTTGATACTTCCTGAACAAAACAACAAGAACAACAACAGCAGCAAAAACATGCGTAGAAAAAGGCCTGTGTGTGCATAACTAAAAGGGTTAAATACCTAACAAACTTGCTATATCTATAGCAAGTAGTTTTCTCCAAGGAATGCGATACGACTGTCAAATAAATTCCCCGTCCAATGCTACTGTTCACACGAAAAAAAAATGTTTGTAATTTTTTTATTAAAAATGGCACCAAATATGTAGATTAAAATGTCGCATGTCTAAGATATTTGCATGAGAAACAAAGTGAGTATATCTCAAATTTCCTTGGAATAGTGTCTGAAATGCTCTTCATTTTCAATGGGTTTTGCATAATTGGTAAACCATAAGAAATAGACAAAATCTTATTAAAAATTAGAACCCGTTGAAGGACACACTCTTATGAAGTTAACCATTTCCGAGCTATTTCTTGTTATTGGTGTGAGTTTTCCTATCCTTATACCTTCCTAAAATGGAAGTGTTTATTGTTTGTTTTTTCTCCCTCGTGGTGATGTTCAGAACGTCATCAGATACATAGGTACACTGTGTTTGGAAGTGTGAGTCTCTTTACCTACTGTATCGTGGGGCTCTAATGACCTAGCTGTCGACGGGCCCTTAAACCCTACTCACTCACCCCTACTGTATCGTGCGTGCAACCAAGCATGTCCTGTAAATTGCACCTTTATCTGGAGTGACAACAAGTATCAAGCGATTCGTGAAAGTCATGTGAATGTAACAAATTTTCTATCTTTCGGGATTGTCCAAAAAGAAGGAAATTTCCAAATGATCATGTAGCGACTAACTTTTAAAACATTGGACTATCGCTTTAGTTTACCTACTACATTCTTCTTATGTGTGCAATGAAATGTGGAAATGCGTAATGAGATATTCACCTCGATCTCGAATCTAGATACCAATAATAAGCTGCAGGAACTGTTTGGAAAAAAGTGAATAGAAAAACTCATTTGACTTCAACACATTGGAATGTTATTTTCCAGTCAGGAACCATGATCATGAACTCCATCACAGTGGATCCTGAGCGGAAAATAAAAAACTAATGTGACCTTTTCTTCCCACTCTTTTACAAACTATTCCTACTAGTCGTTAATCCAGATAAAGGCTCAATTTACATTACACGCTTCATTGCACGACACAGTGAGTAGAGCGATTCAGCTTCTTAACAGCATGTAGTTATTGATGAGTTGGGAGGTCCACGCGCTATTTTGCAGTGTTTAACGCCGGCTTTTACTACATACGGCACCGCAGGTGGTGACACTGATGATACATGGAATGAAGATGGAGCACCGGTGGAATGAAATGGCGGGGGAAACCGGAGAACCCGGAAGAAACCCGCCCCAGTGGGTATTTAAGGGACACTGGGAGTGAAATTTGAAAGTTCCACATTTCTTGATAGATTTTTCTGAAATTTTTACTGTGTTTGTATTTATATGAGAGTAGGAGCTACACCAAATTTCATTAAAATTGGATAATTCGTTTATGATATATAAATTATTTTATGAATTTAATAGGCACATTTTCAAAATAGAGCTCGCGTCTATTGACTTTTCAAAATTAATTTATATTGGCAGAACTAATACTCTAAAACATGGGTAACAACTGTATGAAGAGATATTTCAAATACGTTTGCTGTTTATGCTGTACATATTTTTTTATAACAAAGAAAATTTAATCTTAAAAATTATTGATTTTTTTCGTACAAAAAAAATGGTTTTGGAATTCACGTTAATGATAACAACAATATTGAAGCATAGTTTTGTTTAGCTGCTATTTATTAATACTTTTGGAAATTTTCATTGAATTTGAAGCAAAACTCAGACGCGACCTTCTTTTGGAGTGTGCAGAAATGTAGTTTTGAGAAAACCAGGCTTTTATATAGGAGCATCCTGTGTACGTTAAGGGAAGAGTGCTATTTGAAAGGGCCGTAATGACCACATGGAGTGGGGGAAATGAAAAATGTTAGCTGATCCAAATGCACAGGAGTTCCAGGAACATTTTAAGGTTAAAAAAAAAAAAAATAATAATAAAATAAAAAAAAAATTCGACTTTTTGACAATTTTGACCAAAATTTCACTCCCAGTGTCCCTTAACTTACTTTTCGTTTCTGAAGTATGCTGTTCACAGATCTACATGTTTTATTTAGTATGACTTGGCTTTACTCTTTAGGTTTGCCAGTTATACAAAAGTCATTCAGGATAAAGAGCGCGTAAGACAGGCATCGGCAAACATGTACTAAATGAGGCCTCGCAACTATGACGTTCAGGGGCAGCGCTTACTCTGTCTCCCCCTCCCCCTCCCTCGCAGCCTTAACTGGGACTGCATACACACCGATCACGGGCGAACTGTCCTGCCGTATTTACCTGCACTTCTAAACATGTCTGTCAAACTGTAATTTAATACTAAGACTTAAAGATAAATTTCTTTATCTATAACTTTGAAGGATATAGTTTATTTAACTTAAAGTCTTAGTATATTCACAGAATTAGAGTGCATCTAATTATTCGTGGTCTATTAAATTTGATATCTAGAATAGCACTTTGATGATTTCTTCTCTCATCATGTAAAGAACGTAAGGTGTTTGTTGTGCTCTAAAATTCAAAAAGGCACTCATCAATGGAACATCTAGCGGTATTATGATACATGTCATAAAATCACCATACAATTATGGGCAAGCATGTATTCATAAGGTAATTATTATTTATTTATGCCAACAAACTTACTGTTGGTGTTTTTAAACACACAAGCCGTGTGTGGGCAAAGTTTAAGACCAATGAGCTATTGTGACAAACTGCCAGAATGGCATTAAATTCTCAAGCCAGTTCGTATTTCTCCTGGTAAACCACAAAGGCAGTCTCACATCAGAGACAATTACCCCAATGGTGACTTACTATTGCAAGTACTTTATATCCCAGGATTAAATAACCTTCACATGGTAATTATTATTTATTTATGCCAACAAACTTACAGCAAGTAAGGATTAAATAACCTGGGATATAAAGTACTTGCAATAGTAAGTCACCATTGGGGTAATTGTCTCTGATGTGCGACTGCCTTTGTGGTTTACCAGGAGAAATACGAACTGGCTTGAGAATTTAATGCCATTCTGGCAGTTTGTCACAATAGCTCAGTGGTTAGAGCGTCCGCCCGGCAAGCGGAAGGTCTGTGGTTCAAATCCCAGTTGTGGCATTGAATTTTTAAGTTCCAGTTCTACCTCTTATGTATTCATAAATTTACACCACGATTTAAAGTAGCATAACACTGACGTAGTGTCCTTTATTCCTTTTATTTTTTTCAGGACTAACCAATTACAACAGCTCAAAGAGCAATATTCAGATAATACACCTAATATTAATTCAAATATTATAACTGATAGACAACTTCACCCCAGTTATGCTGTGGCTTTGGAGATTGCTCAGCCACTGAGGTGTTTTAGTAATGGAGATTTCATAAAAAATGTGAGAGTAAAGTTGCCAACATAATTTTCCCTGAAGAATATGACATTTTTAGTAATATTGCATTATTACCACGAAACATACAGAGAAGGATACATAAAATAGCATAAATAACCGAAAAAAGACTACAAACCGAGGTCCATGAATGTATAGCCGTTTCTCTCGCGTTGGATGAAAGCACTCCCAACGTTGACACAGCACAATTGGTAATTCTCACCCGTGGAGTTACTAACAACCCCTCGATACAAGAATATATGCTTGAAGTCACTCCACTTAGGGAACATACAACAGGGACAGAATTATTTCAAGCATTTAAGAAATGTGTAGAAGAAAAGGAACTGAATCAGAAAAAAAAAAAAAAAAAAAAGATCTTGTATCGCGATTAACAGATGATAATTTGCGTGCTATACTGAGAGTGGCTACTTGTGATATATCACTAGATTTTCGTGGTACATTGCAACTAGAAGTGAATTGAAATATATTGCTCATATATCTAGGCCTATCTAAAGTATCGTAGACCAAAATAGCTGGATTCAAGTATGTGTATTATTCCTTATTGTACACTGTAGCGAGCGAGTCCACCACGGACTCTGAACAAAGGTCAATGCCATCCCCTGTTCTACATTACGTCATGTGTATTGGGGGTTGCATGTTGAGATGTCACACTGATACCTCATTGAGTACATGTTTGCCGATGCCTGATCATCATCACCACCATCATCATCCATCATCACCATCACCACCACCACCATCATCCATCATCATCATCACCATCACCACCACCATCATCCATGATCATCATCACCACCACCATCACCACCATCACCACCACCATCATCCATCATCACCACCATCACCAGCACCATCATCCATCAGCATCACCACCACCACCATCACCACCATCATCATCATCATCACCACCATCACCACCACCACCATCGCACCACCACCACCATCATCCATCACCACCATCACCACCATCACCACCATCACCATCCATCATCATCACCACCATCACCACCATCCATCATCACCATCACCACCATCATAATCATCACCATCACCACCACCATCATCATCCATCATCACCACCACGATCATCCATCATCATCATCACCACCACCATCCATCATTATCACCACCACCATTACCACCATCCATCATCACCATCACCACCATCATCCATCATCACCATCACCACCATCATCCATCATCACCATCACCACCATCACCATCCATCATCATCACCACCATCACCACCATCCATCATCACCATCACCACCATCATCCATCATCACCATCACCACCACCATCATCCATCATCACCATGACCACCACCATCACCACCATCATCACCCACATAATCATCACCACCATCACCATTACCATCATTCATCATCATCATCATCACCACCATCACCACCATCATCACCACCATCATCACCACCATTATCCATCATCATCATCACCACCATCATCCATCATCATGGCCATCACCACCAACACCATCATCCATCATCCATCATCATCACCACCACCATCACCACTAGCATCATCACCATCATCACCACCATTATCCATCATCATCATCATCACCACCATCATCACCACCAGCATCATCACCATCATCACCACCATTATCCATCATCACCACCATCACCACCATCATCACCACCATCATCACCACTAGCATCATCACCATCATCACCACCATTATCCATCATCACCACCATCACCACCATCATCACCACCATCATCACCACCATTATCCATCATCATCATCATCACCACCATCATCCATCATCATGGCCATCACCACCAACACCATCATCCATCATCCATCATCATCACCACCACCATCACCACTAGCATCATCACCACCATCACCACCATCATCCATCATCATCACCACCATCATCACCACCAGCATCATCACCATCATCACCACCATTATCCATCATCATCATCATCATCATCACCACCATCATCCATCATCATGGCCATCACCACCAACACCATCATCCATCATCCATCATCATCACCACCACCATCACCACTAGCATCACCATCACCACCACCATCATCCATCATCACCATCACCACCATCACCACCACCATCCATCATCATCACCACCACCATCATCACCACCATCACCACCATCATCACCACCATCACCACCACCACCACAGCCACCACCACAGCCACCACAACCCCCAACATCCCTCATCCATCATCATCACCACCACAATCACCACCACCATTACCATCATCATCACCACCATCACCACCACCAGCACCATCATCATCCGTCATCATCACTACCACCACCACCACAGCCACCACACCCACCATCCATCATCCATCATCATCACCACCACCACAACCACCACCACCATTAGCATCATCATCACCACCATCACCACCACCAGCACTATCATCATCCATCATCATCATCACTACCACCACCATCACCACCACCACCATCATCCATCATCCATCATCATCACTACCACCACCACCAGCACCATCATCATACATCATCATCACTACCACCACCAGCACCACCATTAGCATCATCATCACCACCACCATAACCACCGCCACCATTCCCATCATCATCACCACCATCAGCACCACCACCTTCATCATCATCACCATCACCAGCGCCACCACCATCATCCACCATCATCACCACCACCATCTCCATCAGCACCACCACCACCATCATGCATCATCATCGCTACCACCACCATCGCCACCATCACCATCACCACCACCACCACCACAACCATCACCACCACCATCACCATCACCACCACCACCATCACCACCACCATCATCCATCATTACCACCACTACCATCACCATCACCATCACCACCACCATCACCACCACCACCATCACCATCACCCCCACCACCATCCATCATTACCACCATCACAACCACCACCATCACAACCACCACCATCACAACCACCACCATCATCCATCATCACCACCACCATCACCATCACCGCCACCACTACCATCACCACCACCACCACCACCTCCATCATCATCATCACCACCACTACCATCACCATCACCATCACCACCACCATCACCACCACCACCACCATCACCATCACCCCCACCACCATCCATCATTACCACCACCACCACCATCACCACCACTACCATCCATCACCACCACCATCATCACCACCACCACCACCATCACCATCACCATCACCACCACCATCATCCATCATTACCACCATCACCACCACCACCATCACAACCACCACCATCACAACCACCACCATCACAACCACCACCATCATCCATCATCACCACCACCATCATCCATCATCATGACCACCATCACCATCATCATCATCACCACCACCATCATCATCACCACCACCATCATCATCACCACCACCATCATCATCATCACCACCACCATCATCATCATCACCAGTACCATCATCATCACCACCACCATCATCATCATCACCACCATCATCATCATCACCAGTACCATCATCATCACCACCATCATCATCATCATCATCATCATCACCACTACCATCATCATCACCACCACCATCATCATCACCACCACCATCATCATCACCACCACCATCATCATCATCACCACCACCATCATCATCATCACCAGTACCATCATCATGACCACCATCACCATCATCATCACCACCACCATCATCATCACCACCACCATCATCATCACCACCACCATCATCATCATCACCACCACCATCATCATCATCACCACCACCATCACCACCACCATCATCATCATCACCACCACCATCATCACCACCTCCATCATCATCATCACCACCACCATCATCCATCATCATGACCACCATCACCACCATCATCATCATCACCACCACCACCACCATCATCGCCATCGTCATCGGTTATCGTTATCATTGTCATCATTATCATAATCATTATTATTATCATTATTATTATCATTATCATTATCAATATTATTATTACTATTATTATTATTTTTATTATTATTATTATTATTATTATTATTATTATTATTATTATTATTATTATTATTATTATTATTATTATTATTATTATTATTATTATTATTATTATTATTATTATTATTATTATTATTATTATTATTATTATTATTATTATTATTATTATTATTATTGCTATTATTACCGTTATTACCGTTATTACCGTTATTACTGTTATTACCGCTATTACCGTTATTACCGTTATTACCGTTATTACGGTTATTATTGTTATTATTATTGTTGTTATTATTGTTATTATTATTACTATTATTATTTATTATTATTATTACTATTATTATTATTATTATTATTGTTATTATTATTATTATTATTATTATTATTATTATTATTATTATTATTATTATTATTATTATTATTATTATTATTAGTATTATTATTATTAGTATTATTATTATTATTATTATTATTATTATTATTATTATTATTATTATTATTATTATTATTATTATTATTATTATTATTATTATTATTATTATTATTATTATTATTATTATTATTATTATTATTATTATTATTATTATTATTATTATTATTATTATTATTATTATTATTATTATTATTATTATTATTATTATTATTATTATTATTATATAACTAATAATAGTTAACGAGAAATACATCATATGCATTATCTTTGTTTAAGGAGTTGTTTAATGCTACCACAAAAAGCAATGTTGCTTGTTTAAATACGTACAGAAAAGCATGTGTTAATTTGTTTATAGAATAAAATTGATTATTTAGCTTCTTGTTTGCTCCCCGCTGACCACACATTAGAGGAACACAGAAAGTAAATATGTACGTCTGGCGAAGCCATCCTTGAGTCGGACAGACCAGGCGCAAGTAATTCATAAGAAAAATTTTCGTATCTCTCCCCTACACCCTCTCGTCCATCGGAAAACATTTGCAGCCGGCTGTACATTCAAATATCTTAAACATACGACCATATTTTAATAAAAATGGTTGGATTCATTTTTAGAAAATAAGTGATTAGGAATATTTTTCCATGTTGTATGGATTTGACTAGGGATTTTTCTTGAAAATTGTGTCGCATCGTTGAAGGACACCAAAATTAAATATGTGCAGCCATCGAAAAAATGATTGAGCGCATTAGGAGAGCAGAATATTTCTAAATCCTACGTCGTGTTGCAGCGCCGTTTACACAAGTCGGTATTTGCAACATGCAGCTGAATTTATTGATAGTCTCTGTTCCATTACTTATCGTCTGTCGGACACCAAAATAGGCTGTGTTTTGAATCACCGCTCGCATTTGTATACATACTCGCAAATACAAATACGAGTGGTAAACCAAAAAACAGCCTACTTGTCTGTCCGACAGACGATAGCACATGGAACAGCGACTATTAATAAATTCAGCTGCATGTTGGAAATATCAACTTTGTAAACCGTGCTGCAACACGGGCTTAGAAATATTCTGCTCAATCATTTTTTTCCGAGGCCGTACCAACTTTGGCATTTAACTGACTTTTTGTTTATGCTGTTCTCTCTTTCTGTCTGTCGGTCTGTCTGTCTGTCTGTCTGTCTCTCTCTCTCTCTCTCTCTCTCTCTCTCTCTCTCTCTCTCTCATACACGCCTTATTCTAAAGAGGTCCTAATTTGGACTCAGCAAGTACGTGTATTTCTGGTAAAATCTTGATATCACATATGTAGAATGCAATATTTCCTTCACACTACACGAAGTAGTGGTGAAAATAAAATTGATACAAGACGCAAAGACTTGGACATGAGTAGAGAAAAACAATTATATCATTTTAAAAGATAAGTTGTAGACCAGGTAGCGCAACTTCTCTTTCAGGACGAAATGAAGCGAGGTGGCCTTGTTGTAACAATGCTACACTGATCCCGACTTGCCTGGTTGCGACAACCCTAAACAAAATGTGATGATCCGTTCTCATTACCGGAACACTGATAGATATGTAAATGTACACACATACAATGTAGACCACAATGCTCGTACAAATCAAACCAGATTAGAGCTAAAGAACTTCCGTTGAAAAAGTCAAACGTAAGTTTAACCTCCAATAAAATGAAATTCTTTCATCCAGTATACCTTTCATTCATGATTACACCTTGTAATAGTTTGGAATTACTTATTGTGGTATTTTATACGGATGCAGCAGATGTCAATGTAGTGGTGCAGAAATACACTCACAAATAATCTACTTTCAATATATCAATTGGTGAGCGACAGTTCTTAATACTTTCAAATCAAGGAAAATAGGGATTGGATTTAGAAAGGGGATGAACGTTATCTGTTGAAAGTCAGGTAAATCTCAGTTTCTATTTCCTTTGTCAAATCTTTAATTACATTTCTGTTATTTAAAATCTTTGTCTTTATTGGGTCTATTAAATGTGAGTATGGTTAGTTTGAATAAGTGCAGGAATTAATTGAATCGCCTACCTACAGAAGCATAGGCGTGTTTGTTTATTCAGCTCACGTGCCATGGTGAAGGTCACCGAGCAATTGCTTGCTGGGCTGTGTGAAGAGGAGACATGTATATTTCTACCAATGATACGTACGTATTATGTTCATGCCCGATGCTCGCTCGATTCTCAACTTTCTTTCTAGCTGCTATTATTTATATCACCCAATTTCTCCGTTGCCACGCAGTGCATGCCTATCAAGTAGCATTTTCGGTTTTATATATCTTGTTTGCTCTTCTTAGAAATGAATGTAGGAAAATGTGAATCCATTTCCTTATTTTACAAATCAATCCACTGTTAAACTGACATCATTATAAGCCATAAGAAATGATTATGTTTTAATATTTATGCGACTGCATTACTTGCTCTCTCTCTCCCCGTGTACACTTTATCCATTAGTCAAAGGTTCACATGAAATGTCCCGAAAATTTATCCAAAAGTACAGAGCAAGGCCTTGGTGGGCCACTAGTTCGGAATAAAGCGAACCGTCTGTCAACAGGAGATATGTAATCATCAGTTTGTTAGCAAACCGGATTTCCTCCAGTTGTCTAAACTACATTTGACTTCACCAATCAGTACCCTCAAACACCTAATAAGTGAACTACTAGCTGATTTGAATTTGTACCAGATAAAACTCCGGAAAAAGAACCCAAGTGAGACATATTGTGATGTATATACCAAATTTGATAGCAGTCCTTCATTGGCTCTGAATTCTGTGACAGATGGGCTGTGCAGTTATACGTATTAAATATATCGAAATATGGAAATCCTCCTTGTGACAGGAGGAGGAAGGGATGTATCAACAGGAAATACTTTGGTTTCCTTCCCATGAATGAAGTAGTAGGGGATTTAACATCACATAAAACGGCATACATCTCAGACGAATTACTGAAAACAATGTTTCCAAGGTTAGAAAACACCAAGTCCCACATGCTTAACAGACTTTTGTTACCCACTTCTCTAGGAAAACAAAAAATGGTAATGGGTGTTTATGTGCGAGTGTGTGTTTTAAATGCAATTGGACTACGTTTGCAGCAATAAGGTCTAACGAAGTCATATATAGCAACATATCTATCCGGCTTGAATGCCTCTGAAGTGATAACAGTATCAGGACAGCTGTTTCCTTTAAGGACAAATATTTTGTTGCGGTTCGCTTTCTGTTGAAACGATTAATGCACAGCATTAGCATAGATTAGCATTCTAGTGTATTGCGTATCATCTCATGATTGCCAGAAGGCATTAGTTACCGTTTGAAATGTGTATCGCTGACCAATTTGGCAAAAAGGTTATATATGCCAACAAAGGCATATGATAGTGGATATCGTCTTTTAAAAGCCGTGTGCCAGACTTGAATTTCTAAGTAATTCAATAAATAAAGGTACAGGATTAAAACAGAAGTTATTCGAAAAATTCAGTACTTAAAGTAATGAATGAAGGCTTAAAATATTTCAGTCCGAACAGCCTCATTGACCAGTACCATTCCCGCCGTAATATATGTATGTTGAAATCTAAACTTCATAACTGTGAAAGTTGCACCTAAACTTTGTCCGTGAAATTCTCAGTTTGCACACATTTTACAAAAGTCAAATCGAGGTTCCTCTAAATACGCGCATGCATCTACTATGGATAGCCATTGCATTCATAAATTGGCCTCTAAAATCCAATGCCTATATTTAAGTTTGCAAAAGTATGTTCTATGAATTATTTAGGCATGAGAGAATGAGCCGCCCTTCTATGCGAATGGAGAACCAGTGCAAGTGGTACTGGAAATAAATTATGGTGTGCTTAATACGAAGTCATCGTAGTATAACGAGTAACCCCGTTAGAGAATATCATGGTAGGGATACTCCTTTAAGTAATTAGTTCTGCTTTTGTTGCTATTTGATCCAAGTTGGGTGCTTCAGTTTCTCTCGCGCTTGTTGGTTAATTAGGTAAAGGGAATACCTAGATTTCACTTGTTCTTGTCTCTCCCCACTACTAGGCAAGAAGAGCACTTCTTCTTCATCATCATCGGTGGTAGAAGACGACAAGCAGACTGGGCCTCACTTGGTAAACAAGCAGATGGTGTTGCCCTTTATTCCTCCGAAGTTCCCAAGTGGTGCACTTGATTCGAACTCCCTCATCAAACCTTCGGAATATCTGCGCAGCCTGGGTAGCAATCTGGCAGGTGCCGCCAAGGCTGCACCCTCCACTGAGAAGACTCAGGATTCGCAGCCGCAGGAAGAGGAAGAATACAATCAGCAGCAACAGCAGCAACTACAGCAACAGCTGCAGCAACAGCAACAGCAGCCACCGTGCTTAGGACCTCCTCCACCTCCACTTCCTGATCTGGCAGCCTCCCCGAGCTCGGACCAAGCAACGTCCATCTCTCCAGGCTCAGCTCGCAAACAACAACAGCCACTTGGTGCAATCAGCATCCAGGATCTCAACAGCGTCCAGCTCAGACGTACCGATAAGATGATCGCGAGCAAAACTCTTTCTGCTCCCGCATTATCACGTTCCACTGCAGTTCAAAACGGAGGTAAGACATAACATGACATATTTTAATGCACTTTCCTTGTTACGTTTTGTTCTCCAACCTGCTTTTCCGCTAATTTCACAATGTTATTAAGATTTGTACTTCCTGATTTTAATGAGTCCAGACTATGCCACCGGAGAGTTTTGTTTGTTATGGTCCAACACGATGCTAAAGACTTAACCACATGTACTTTGAACATCTACATCAGGTGTATTACACAATCTTTGTCCTACACTCGGCTTATATGGAAGGAAAACATTAATTGCCATGTATATCTATACACTACACATGCGGTTTTGCAAATTTATGGTGAAATTTGTAACAATACTTGAAATTTAAAACATGCATAGACACTTATATGAAGGGTTGTAAACAACGCCGAGAGTACACCTTTAGAAAGTGACTGTGTTGAAATTCATATTTAAACATAAAACCATATTTGCCATAGTACAAACATTTTGAATAGCCATCAGACGGGTTTTACATACCACTACATCAATCTATACTAATTTTGTTAAAACTCGTTATGTATATGTGTAACCTAGTACCATCCATGCGGGCAGTTCGTCCAGTAAAACGGAAGTACTTAAGCATAAGCTGTTTTAACACAAGAATGTTCACTTAAGGTATAGCAATATATTAGTTTCTATTTTCACACTAAGTTTCCAGCATAGATGTAAAACACATTAGTTTGCCTACCCCAAATCAATGATAGGTAATGATGCCATCGTATGTACATCAACATACCGCCATTCTTGGTTAAACCAAACATAGATGGCAGGAATACATTGTTCGTACATGCCTGTATTTATGCAACGGGCAACATGAACCATTGTCGGAATGCAGGAAGGGGGGTGGGGGCGCTATAATGACAATATCCAGTCACTTCAGGGACACTGGGATTGAAATTTTGGTCAAAATTGTCAAAAAGTCGAAAATTGTTTTTTTACCTTAAAATGTTCCTGGAACACCTGTGCATTTGGATCAGCTAACATTTTTCATATCCCCCACTCCATGTGGTCATTACAGCCCTTTCAAATAGTGCTCTTCCCTTAACGTACACAGGATGCTCCTATATAAAAGCCTGGTTTTCTCAAAACTACATTTCTGCACATTCCAAAAGAAGGTCGCGCCTGAGTTTTGCTTTAAATTCAATGAAAATTTCCAGAAGTATTCATAAGTAGCAGCTAAACAAAACTATGCTTCAATATTGATGTTATCTTTAACATGAATTCCAAAAACATTTTTTTTGTATGAAAAAAATCAATAATTTTTAAGATTAAATTTTCTTTGTTATTAAAAAAATATGTACAGCATAACCAGCAAACGTATTTGAAATATCTCTTCATACAATTGTTACCCATGTTTTAGAGTATCAGTTCTGCCAATATAAATGAATTTTGAAAAGTCAATAGACGCGAGCTCTATTTTGAAAATGTGCCTATTAAATTCATAAAATAATTTATATATCATAAACGAATTATCCAATTTTAATGAAATTTGGTGTAGCTCCTATTCTCATATAAATACAAACACAGTAAAAATTTCAGAAAAATCTATCAAGAAATGTGGAACTTTTAAATTTCACTCCCAGTGTCCCTTAAGTTTAAGGAGTCATATTAATAATAAAAGCCTTCACATTCATATGTTGTAAATTCTTCAAACAACGGCAATACAACGACAGTAACTTGAAACACGTGCATCTTAAGGTCATTCACGTGCATCCGAAATAATTGAAACTTGTAACTTCCTTATTGATACGACGGAGGGTCAGATTCATTCAAAGAACATCAACACTCTAACCCTTGTATGGGCATTAGTGACTTATTTATTGAATAATTTAAATACAAACAACACATTTGCATGGCAAATAAACCCACTGAATGCGTACAGATTTTTTCATTCATCATGTAGGTATATTTGCTTATTTTGAATATTGTTGTTGTGTTTCTGTTAAGGGTAGTCCTAGTACAGGCAGAATTTGCAAAAAACCATAAGAGTAACACTCGGTGTACAGTAGTACAAAAATCAGCTGTCGCGCACTTTGCAGTTATATAGGTATGTATCACTAATTATACGTTCAATTGTTAAAGTATAATACAGATCACTTAGCACGGACAGTAAGGTCGGCCAAAGTCTTCAACAACAATTACTAGTTCCCCCTTATAGTTAGTCTGGCACTACCTACACTTAAAATGCGTATAGGTCTCTAAGAAAGATGAAAAGAGTGTTTCCTAAGCAATCGATACCTGTACCGTTTTCTACTGTTACGTAGTGCAGTTTGTGGTGTAAGTAGTTGATGCAATCAAGATCAAATTAATTGCAGTACCCTCCCATGTGATAGCGATGGCGTTATGGAAAGTAAATGAAACAAAGATTCCTCGCTCTTCAAGGGATGAAACACTACGGATGACCATTTCTTAATTTAGCTAAAGAAAGGACGATGATTGTTCCGTTGTTGTTGTAGTTTTTAACGCCCGCTTTTACTACTATGGCACCGCAGGCGGTGACACTGATGATACATGGAATGAAGATGGAGCACCGGTTGAATGAAATGGCGGGGGAAACCGGAGCACCCGAAGAAAACCCGCCCTGACGCCGCTTCGTCCACCACGAATACCACATGCAGGTCCCTGGGACCGAACCCGGGCCGCCTAGGTGGTAGGCGAGCGCGCTAACCGCTCAGCCACGGCGCCGCCGATGATGATTGTTCCGGATACTACTATACAAAATCTTTATTTCATAAGCAACCCATAATTGGACATGTTTCCAGATCCTATTATCGCATATTCTCGCAATGCAACTTCCATTTTCTGTGCGCCATTTCGCTCGTAATTTGGAGTATTTATCCTTGCAACTGCGGAATATTCCTATAGGAAACAAGGAAACCAGGATATATAACAAAACTGTTAGGCACAAGTTATGCATTATGTTAATAAGACAGGGCAAGGAGATACAATTTGGGTAAGAATTAACCATAATGTTATTTCTGCACATGTCGGAAAATGCAAATACTGGAGTGTAGGTAGTAGCTTTAATCAGGCGCTGGTCGCCCGTGGTGTGCAATTCAAAGTTTCTGAAGAGATTTCTGGATTACAATGACGGCGATTACCATGTTTATTGGGCTCATTGGAGAATTACATTCTTTTCAGCAGAACAGATACCTAACTCTAGACCACATATCATACCCGTGTTCCATGGCCAAATGGTTACATTAGTGTTTGATAAAACATTTAAAACAGTAATTAAAGAACCCAAAAAGATAACTGACTTACTTTAATCATTTATTTCTCACGTAGATTCGCCTTTATTAAATGGCAAAGTATATTTTTAAAATCGGCAGAGCTGAGGAACATTTTCTAGGATTTATATTCAATCTGGGACATAAAACAACTGAGTTAGAAGCAATTCTAAGTAAAGTTGAGGGTTTAATCAATACTTTATGACTTCTAGAGGACAATGTTACGATAATGCTGTTAATTGGCGGAGCGTACAGTGGGTTTCAAGAACGGATGAGAATGTGTCCTCTGTTCAGCATATTCATCAACGTTGCTTGCACAACATATAGCTAAATCTTGTAATGAGTTACACGACTTTTTCAGCTACATCAACTATGTTGTGACTCAGGGGCTATGGTCTAAGGTTATCGGGAGATTGGTGCCGGGCAGTCGGAACCGTAAACAAAAAATTGCGTCCTCGCCCACGTAAATACAAGTGCTATCGCAAGCTCTAGAACCTTCTGATGTTTCGGCATCCCAAATGCTCTGAAAAGTTCCCACGGCTATACAAGTGAGTCAGTCTGGTGAAGCAAGCTTGTGTCTGGCGAAGTGAATCTCGCGAAACAAATGAGTTAGCGCTTGCGACGAAAAGTGCTGTTTTCCGAGGGAGTTGGTGACGTCTGTAGGTGAAGTGCAGTGAGTGGTGTTTCTGCTTGGGATTGGAGACATCTGGTGTTCGACTCCCGAGAGAGTGAACCATTTGACAGAAGAGCGTGTTCGTTACGCCGCTACGTCAACGTGAAGAAAATGAAGTGAACGTCGTGGAACAAAGTGAAGTAACAGTGAACAGTTGAATCAGTTCACATTATTGAAGTGACAGAGTGAGCTAAGCGAACTCTCAGCGAAATTTGAACGAAATAATTGGCAGTGAAATCTGTGAAACACCAGTTTTGGAAACTAGACGAAGTCATTCCGGTGTCAGGAGCGGAATTTAAGTGCCAAAATGGAGGAAATGCTGCAAACAGGGACGTAGCGTCAATGGATGCGAGAGATGTATTATGTACCCTGTAATTTTCCTCAAACTGATTGCCAAATTGATTTTAATTATAACTTTGTGTTACATAATCCTGTTTAATGTCATTAAAATCATGCTTTCCTAAACATTCTGACTTAAACTCGCGCCACTCTGCAGCAGTATGTTTCGATTCAAAGCTTGAGTCAACGGCATCTGTCGTCAGCTGATGTGCGTTGAATCCACGGATGTAATGTGTTGTTATACATCTCATGTTAAGAATCGCACTAACATTATTGCATTTATACTGAACTGAGAGTAATTCGCGATTTGTTTTGCTTCTTTTATGTGCGCTCTTCAATTATTGTGGACACTTGAGCATGATTTGGACATTTGGTTAATTACTATTAAGGCAAAATGTAGGTTAATATTTGCGCGGATTCTGGGACGAAGGTATGTACACAGTCAGTGTACATCCGAGAGGTCACAAAATGAATCAGAGATAGAGCAGTAAACAAAACTTCATTTCCATGCCGTTGTTACAAGGAGAATAAAAATATATTGCTGTGTGATCAAGAAACTCAATGTAAAAAGCTTCCAAATATTAAAATTTCTCTAAAAAGCAGTATGTAATTAAAACAGATCCTTCAAAGCACGCCCTCAGTACTACGACGAACGTTAAAAAATGTATAAGGTATTTCAACATCAAAGTTTATTAAAGTGAGTCCTGGCTGTGTCGTAATACTTTAACCAAATGTTTTGTTGATCTTTTTCTTTCAAAGGAAAGTGAGTTTAGTATTCCAGCGGTTAAGAAGACTTAAATTACACTTATAAGGCAGCCAAAGAACACAACTATTCTTGTAATTACATAACATGCGAAAAACAACTAAAATTTTCGGGGTAACTCCAAGAATACAATCCCTCAGTTGAACAGCATAACAATGAAGTGAATAAGAACAGAGCTTTACTTTCTCGTTTTGTACGGGCTGTACATTTTCTAAGAAAACAGGACCTTGTTCTTTATGGTCACAATGAGAATGAAGAATATTCAAAAAGAGGCAATTATGTTGAATATTTAATTGAATTAGCAATATATAACGCCTCTGTGAAAGTGCACTTGGAAAAACCTACTGTTTTTCATACAATTTGCCTGATCCTCAAAATGACTTAATTTCAAGTATGGGTGCCGTCATGACAAATGGAGTTAACAAAGAAAGGGCGGATGATGCTCCCAGATCCCCCACCTGTATGGGTTATTGGACGCAACGGGAGATTCCCTGATGATCAGAAATGGTGTGCTGCAGACAGAAAACCCAGAGTGAAAGAGCTGGTGTCCCCGAGGAGAACAGTGAACCGCTACAATCGGAAGACACTTGAATGTGAATAATCGCCGCTTCTGTTGGTAGAATCCTCGAAGCGACGTAGAGAGATGGCACCAAGATAGGTCCTGGCCGTCACCACACAGGGAGGCTGGTGGTAGTCCATTGTGATCGCCTTTCGAGACGAACAGCTCTGAGGTTGGGATATGGCCTCAGGTTACCGGTAGGTTGGCGCCAGACAGTCCAAACCGCAAACAAGATAAAGCACGGGCTCACCCAGCGCTATCGCCAGAAAATTAGAACCTTCTGGATATTTCGACATTCCGAATGTTCTGGGAAGTTCCTAGGGTTATTTAAGCGAGCATTCTCGCGAAACGAACCAGTCTGGCGAAACTTCGCTTTATCGGTAAACATTACATGAGACGAACGTTAATCATACGTTTTGGAACATACGGCCATGAAATCCTACGCACTTTACCTCGTGGTTGACACGAAGAGATGTAGACATTCATGTAACCGCAGCCTCAACACAACAGTTGTTTGCGCTAAACTCACAAACAGGACAAATATTCTGATGTGTGGCACATATTTTGCTTGCAAATGACACTGCTATGCACTGTTCGAGCTATAGAGCTGTAGTATACTCAAAACTTTAGAACGTTCTCGCAGAAACATCGTACAGAATCCAAATATAACGTTTATTTCAGAAAGTACAGGAATGGCAAATGTAAATGTGTCCACCTTCCACACACACACACACACACGCGCGCGCGCGCGCACACACACACATACACACATTCACACATACACATACACACAGATACACACACATACACACAGATACACACAAGCACACACACAAACATACACACAAGCACACACACGACGCACACAAACATACACAAACACACACAAACACACACAAACATACAAACAAACACACATACAAAGACACACACAAACACACACACCACACACAAACACACACAAACACGCACACGCTCACGTACACGCACATACACACGCTCACGTACACAAACACACACACAACACACACACAAACACACACAAACACAAACACACACACAAAAACACACACACAAACACACACACGCTCACGTACACACACATACACACGCTCACGCTCACGTACACATACACACAAAAACACACACACACACAAACACACACAAACACACACACACATGCTCACATACACACACACATACACACGCTCACGCTCGCGTACACATACACACAAACACACACACAAACACACACACACAAACACACACACACAAACACACAAACACACACACATGCTCACATACACACACATACACACGCTCACGTACACATACACACACAGACACACACCGCAGGGCCATCTTGCTTGGACGTTTAGGTGGAAGGTCTATCACAAACTTAGTGGTCAGCTATAAATAATGCGTGCTAACTGGAATCAAATGTTAAAGACACTTTACAAGATCACACTGTGAGGCCAGGATTCAGGAGTGAAGCTACAAACCAAACAGGCTACTAAATCTGGAAATACCTGTTGTGTGGGACAGTCTTAGAAAAATGTGAAGCCATAAGCAAACAGTAACAAGCACTGATCTATTTATGTTTAGCGGTTGATCTGAAATATGTGCTAAGCATGACCATTTTGAAAAAGTTGCTATGTAAAACTCGAGTTTTTCTGGAGTAGCAAGAAGCAACAAACGGAGAAGCAACTAGAAACTGGTCACTGAAACTGAGACAAACCATCTGAAGTAGGTATTTCAAGCAAGAACATTCGGTAATACTTGACCATATACTTGCAGTGCTGGAAAAGCATAGGAGAGCCAAAACAGCTTTTCATTCCCAGATAATATAATGGACATGGCTTTATCGGCTACAACTCTATATTCATAATTTAGTGATCACCTAGGCGAGGCGTTATTACGAGAATGTGTTCAGCTTGCCACATATCCTCCCAAATATATCAGCAAAATGTTCCGCTGATTCGAGAAAACGGTTTGTAATATGCCTAAGAAGACGTAAGATTGCTGTTGTACCTTTGTACCCCAATATCCAATATTTCAGCCGTGGGTTCATTTCCTTTAATGCTACGAGCAGCAACAGACCATCGTTAATCCCGTTGTATGAAAAGTGAACCAGTTGCGTATATTGTGGGCTATCAAAGCTATCACTGAAGCCCATATCTAAAGTAAACTAGAAATTAATACATAATGTTAATAATAATTGTAATACTAGCCAGTTTCCCTTATGAAGAGTTAGCGCGTAGGATGGAATATGTCTCGTTCTCTACCATTGAACAGAGGGGAGAATAGGGCTTCGGATGCTTGCTGCCACAGCCTTCACTACGATGCGGGAAGAGAGGCGAGGTGGCAGAATGCAGGAATAAGGACGCCAAGGCTTCGGAATCCCGTGTCGTTATACTCACGAGCGTCTCTGAAATGTGCCGTTTGAACACGACTGGTTGCATAGCAGTAGCACGTGGGGTTAAAAGCAAGCGTGAATGTGTTTTTAATTGTGCGATTGTAACGGTCCTCAACAGCTGTATTAGTATTATCTATTTCATTGTGTACAGTATACCAAGACAGTTGCTAGTGCTAATGCTTCGAAATGGATGAACAATGTGCAGTAAAACAGTTAGAGAAACGACCATACTCGCAGTTGAAATACGAGGATAAATTAGTGATAGCAAAACAGGGAAGGCCTACTGCAACTCTTCCACACTTGTATTGTGAGCAGAAGCAAAAGAAATAAAAATACTTACAAATGGTATTTTAATATAAACGATTATGATAAGTATGTGTGGCTGACTGGTTTATGCGAATTAAATCAACTTTATTGCTGGCTATGCTTGTTGTTTACAACCGAGAAAACCCCTGGAATACGACGACTTTCGTAAATTTAAACTATTTAATCCCAGCTTTGGGTAAATATAAGAGATCAACAACGCATATAAAATCTTTTGCAACTTTAAAAGCTTTCAACACTCAACGGACAGACCATTCCTTGAACTATCAGAACAAATTGTTGATTGTTTGCATAATAAAAATATTAAAGAAAACAGAAATGTACTAAATTGATTGATTGAT
>CM060964.1:154599489-154714489 GCA_030765045.1 Tenodera sinensis
CCACGTGTTTACTGTTCCTACATCCAAGCTCACCTCTCTTTCAAATGTACGGGGTTACTGGTAGTGCAACCAACTTTATAGAAAACAATTATTCATATAATTGCAAGTGTAAACAACAGAAAATTAATGATATAATAAGACACAATTTTTTACTTTTACGCAGTAATGATTGACGGCTTATTTCTCACTTCGCAATATAGCACATCTTGCTAAGTGTGTGATAAAGTTTTTACAAATAATTTGCATGTGCTGCCAACGGTAGTCGTGACAGTTACTAATTGGCATGTCTATGAGTAATTCCCCTTCCCCCCAAAGCCCGCTAGCGTCCATACTTGACGTCCAGAACACTGTAAGTCAGTGGCACGGATCCATAGAATCCATAGAATAGTAATATAATAAGGTTGCAAACTTGTAACTCGCTGTCACTTCCTTCAGCTTCTATGGTTTTCCATTGCCAGACAAGTCATTTCATTGCGCCTTTAAGAATAATAAGATTAATGATGGTACTCGCGATGTAATCGTGGAGTATACAAATAATTTAAAATACGTATTTTTTCGTTTTATTAAGGTAGTGCCTTGGCACGGAAGCACTACTCCCGGAGCCGGCCCTGCTGATTAATCATTCACAAACAGTGCATTTTCAACACACAGGTCATCATTAACGGGGTACCAAGGCTTACATGAGGCATCAACATATTTCTCTTTTGGTTAAACTTCGCGATAATATCTGGTGATTGATTCAAAAGTCAAACTTTGGAAAGTCACAGTTTGGAACTTTCTTGTAACAGTTCTTTCATCTCTTATTGTAAGGTGTATTGATACAGAATGAACCATTTATAATTTCTGGGTAAGCTTCTGTTTCATTTAAGTAGGCGCAAGAGGGAATTTTCACGAAATGGAAGTGTTTACCTGGCACATATTTAAGGAAGGAACTTCAATTGGAGGTGTAGGGGCCTGTCAGTCCCTATTTTGCAAATTGTTTTTTGCGTAATAGATGCATTATGTATGTGATCAATTTGTACATCCACTACAGTTCTGTGGAACAACTTGCAAGTAAATTTCATCCCCAATAGATTGATGAAAGTTCCTTTACAATATATTGCAATTTATTCGTTCATAGCTCGTCAGATGCAGGAAATACGTTTCATGAAATTATGCTCTTGGAACATGCAACAAGCTAAACCATCTTTGTCTGGGTTATATAAATGACAATCTTCTTATATGGACCCAAAGGAGCTAATGCTGAGCTAAGGTTAACATGTCTTTACTAGCGTTAAATGCTTTGTTGTGAACTGGTAACCACATTCATTCAACATCATGTTTAACACAGTGACTGCTTGAAATCAACCATGTCAGGAACATAACGCCTTACCTAATTGAGAGTTTAACTTATAGTTTGAAACTATTATACCGCTCGCAAAAGTTAAAGGCATGTGAACGCTGGCCAATGCTCAAGCAGAGCGCTGTTGCCAAGCGTAGTGGGTGTACCGAAAGAGGCTCTGTACATAAGAGAGTGTGAGATGCATGTACCACATTCGGCAGCGTTGGTAGGAGGGGCAAGCTTAGGATTCGCTGAAGTCTGCAGTACGGCCCGCCTCCATATGCCTTTAACTTTTGCGAAGACTGTAGTGCTAGAAGAGACTCAACACGATGGGGGTTCTTTAGAGATTACTTGTTCCATAAATTTAACCCCGGTTAATTTAAATTGGAGTTTGTCTGGATTGAATTGAGCTTGGACGTCCCTGGCAAGTTAACCTTACTTACAGCAAGGTCATGTTATGTTTCGGTGTTACTACAAATAATATCATTCTGACAAATGATTACATTGGGAATGTCTGCAAAAACTCTTCTAACGTTTAAGAGGTAGAATCAGGACTGAAAAATCCAATGCCATAGCCGGGATTTGAACCACGGATCTTCCGCGTATCCGCATAGCTCTAACCATTAATCAACTTGCCAGAATGTAAATGGAGGGGCAAGGGGATAGCTCAAATCCGTGCCAGGTAGTACTTGTGACAGCTATCGTTGACAGCACATGTCAATCATACACCTAAGACTAGTGTGCTATATTGAGAAGTGAGAAATAAGACACTTATCACTACTTTGTAGTGTAAAAATTAGCGGAAGGTTGTATTTTATTATATCACACTTTCCGTCATTCATCTCATTGTTTAGAAGTAATGTTACTTGTATTGTCAGCAGTACAGCAGAAGATTAAAAGAGAAGTCTGCTTCTGCTAGGAAAACTAACAATTGTTGAGTCAACAAGTACTGCGATGTAATGACTTTAACCAACACGAATACAGTAACTTTTTAGTAAGTAGCGATTTTCTTACATTATCGTTAGAAGACAAGATGAAAATGAAACACATGGAAAGACCTGCTCTTGATCTACACATAAATATAGGGAAAAAAGTGACATTCAACCGGATAGGAATTAAATAGACCATTTACACGAAAATGAATGTTTCTGTGGATGTGACGTCAAAAATGCTTTATTCTGCGTTCCATATGTTCTATATGGTGGCGGTAGCAACTGGCACAGTTTGTCCAGACCGTCGTGACACTCCACAAGCGCAAGAGAGGACAAATTAAGGAGAAGTGACTGGAGTGGTGGGCAACAAGCGAGTGATGTGATGTCAGAATTCAGGCAGTCACGCACAAGCAGTGTATGTTTACGTATTGTAAACAATTATTGCGCACCGCCAGAGCGAGCGGTACACTCATCTCCAACTCTCCTATCCGGCAAAGTCGGCACGTCTCTCCTATTGCGCATCTATCAGGCCACTTACGCGTGCTGGAACACAGCGATAGCAAAATGCGATGTTGCAACATTTGCGTCCCTTTCGTACTTCTGTTGCATTGTTTACATGTTTGTTCTTTATTTATGCATTTAATCGGCATTGCTTCAACAGCTTATTCTCACCCTGGGACGATAAATACAGTGAATATAAAAAAGCTCGAGTACATAATCATATTTACTTGGACTACATTACTTTTATGTGTGTGTGTGTGTGTGTGTGTGTGTGTGTGCGTGCGTGTGTGCGTGCGTGTGTGTAAATACAGTATTGCATACGACCCCCACAGAAATAACGAAAGAAGTAAATACAAGTAGAAAAACGAAGCCTTACTCACATTGCGTATACATGTACATTACTCAATCTTAGTATCTTGTAATTTCGTTTTCTTCTTCTTCTTCTTCTTCTTCATCATTATCATCATCATCATCATCATCATCATCATCATCATCATCATCATCATCATCATTATCATCCTCCGAAGACAACAAAGAAACCATCAATTCACGAACAGTTTTGTTTTCATCGCATTTCGTCTTTTGGAGCTGTATAGTTCTGAATATCTAGTTAAATTGTTCTTACTACTGTACATCTGGGAACGCCAATGGCAGCCAAAGTATGTGTAATCGGCGGGTCACATTTGCCTTTCCCTCCTTTAAAGTAATCGTCCACGTTTTGAATAATGTGTGCCGTCTGCCTATGTACTGGTTTTCCACGTCCTATAGGCGAGGCTTTATAAGTGGCAGATGCATTCCTCTTTCCCACGGTCACCACATAACTATACAAGTCTAAGAGCTTTGTGCAATCGCTGTTGCGCGCCACTACTCGTGTCTGAAAGACTGCATACATTTTGCAATTCTGCCTGGGTTGTTTTGGATTTTGTACACGCGCCGGGCACGCGATGTCCTTATCTGCCCCTTTCACTGTCTCTAAAGACTGAACAAAGTATACCTATGCTCGGTAATCTATTTGTAAGAATAGATCAACCAAACTTCCGCGTCCAACGGACTTGGTTAGACCCGCGTTGTTATTGTTCGTAGGTGGCGCTTAATGCCAGTCGATGTGTAATGAAAAAGGTCACTACTTTGGTCGGTGTCAATCAAGATGGTGATTGAGGGTTGCTAAACCATATGGCGGGAACGTTTAAATGAACGGGAGGGGAATTGATACGTCACAGTGGTTGTCATAGGAACGAAAAGAAAATCAATTAGAGCTGTTTCCATAGCAACGGTAGACGCAAAACCCTGATCCCTAATATTGTAACACGTGATTAACACGGACCTGGCGAGTAATGTAAGAGAAACTACACTGCACGTCTAACTTTCTGTTGTCGCTGCAATATAAACAATGCCTTCCTTCAGCCCCAGCTAGCAATTCTCGCATCAGAGATTTCCCGTGTGTTGACAAGTTCGTTTGCATCACCCTGTTTTTACGACTATTTACTTTGTATTTACGTGTGTCTGAGTCTGTGTACCTGTGTGTACGTTGTGAGAAGTTGCAATTGTCGAACACTTTTAATGAACATATAACTCTGTCCGAAAACAGTGACAAAGATAGTGCAGCCAAACGAAAAACCCATTCACCTCTCACTAAAGGGGGCCATGGGCCGGCTGGGTTCGATCGGTATTTTGGAACACTTTTTGTATCTTACTTTTTCGTCTCTGACCATTCCCTACGGAGATATTTTAGTTTTGTCGAAAACAAGCTGGCAACACAGCAGATTGTGTGGGTTTCACTTTCACTAGGTCAGTACATAAACAAACGTGCTTCACTACTGCTACCATGCGTAGTGAAGCACGGTAGCATTTAAATAAATCACATGATTTATTTAAATCATGTGATTTAAATAAATAACATGCCGTTTCCTTCAATGTTTACTGTGCGAGTGTAAGCCAATCACAATCTTTAGCTCCCAAAGCATTACACAAACCTGGAAGCGACCGACCTGTTTACATCCCCAAACTGGTTCAATTCCCTGAGCATCCTCAACACAACGTTGCTGAGTTACTTCACGTCTGAAATAGCTGCTCAGAGTATCCCTTAACCCTAGGCACTGGCTTGAAAGTCCTAGAGGGTGTAAGTCCTACATAAGAAGAGGGTAATCAGGTAAAGAAGAACAAGTATTCCTTCAATTCTTTTAAGTGCTTAATTATTTTGAAACCCTGTGTGATGTCAGATAATTACTATCGAAGCTATGTCAGAAATAGTAAGGCCAGAAATTTCAACTGTTTTTGTGGTTCAAATCTTAATTTAGTTTGCGTTGTTAATGTGTCCAGGACTTCAGAGAATCCTTAAGTACAAAGAAAGAGTTTCATCTTCACAGTTTCTCTTTCTAGGCCTTTCTTCATTCTCTTCATTGGCAACCACATTTCTTCAAATCCTATGTTTCTAATTGTTGATCTCTAATGTTTATCCAAAGCTGTGCTTAAATACGTTAAAATTGCAACACTCATATTTCAGGGCATTTTCTTAGTTGCAAACATAAGCATGGCCAGCAATAAAACTTATTTAATTCGTATGAACCAGCCAACCACGCATACCTACTTACCATAATTGTTTATACTAAAATATCTTTTCTAATATTCTAATTTTTATCCTGACACTGCAAGTGCTGGAGTAGGCCTTCCCTGTTTTACTATCACTACCTACTTATCTTTGAATTTCAATTGTGAGTATGGTCGTTTTACTAATTGTTTTATTACACATTGTTCATCCATTTTGAAGCATTAGCACTAACAACTGTCTTGGTACACTGTACACTATGAAATAAAGAATACTAATACAGCAGTTGAGGACTACAACAATCGCTCTTTCTTGCTTTAAACTCCACGTGCTAGTGCTATGCAGTCAGTTGTGTTTACATTTAGGAGACACTTGTGTGATGATAGTGGTATGCTTGTTCCTGCATTTCTCTGCCTCACCTCTCCTTACCCATATGGTAGTGAAGGCTGCAGCAGCAAGCATCCGAAGCTCTACTCTCCCCTCTGTTCAATGGTACAGAGCAAGACATGTTCCATCCTATGCGCTACTTCTTCATGCAGAAAATTGACTAGCATTGCAATTATTATTACTTAGGTACTGATTTCTAGTTTACTTTAAATATGGGCTTTGGTGATAGCCTTGAAAGCCCACAATATACACCATATATTTCTTGTAAATAAGGTTACTTTTAATGTTCATCTAAATTTCAAATTTAAGTTCTAGGCCTTCTCCCTCTTTTGAGAAATAAAACAGGAAATAAGCATAATAGAGTCCTATAAAACTTAAACAATAGCATAATAACAGTACTAACAATATTTCAGTAGTTGTTACTACTTCTTCCTGGCACAAAAGACTGCTCTTTTTGGTTTTTGGGTATACAAATCTGGATTTGCAGTAAAAAAGTACCTTAACAGAATTACTTGTGTGGATGTTATAATAAAGGTGATAAAAATTATGGGGAGTTTCAGGAAAATGCTTTATGTTTTTAATACATGCATTTTATCAGCAAGTGTTAGTGAAATTTTTACTTTTTATTAATGAATTTATGAATTAAGATTATTCAATATTTATACACATTACCATAATAGGTATTTGAAGTGATCAGAAAATGTAAAAGCAGTCATTACACTGAAAATCAATGCAATATGCCATTTTAGGAAGTATACAAAATAAATTAGTTTTATAATCTATACAATCATAACTGTTCAGCTTCATTTTCTAGGAAACTGTAAAAATATTTTTGGTTTCGTTGTTCCTTATGATGATCATATCCACGTATGGTGCAATGCATCCATCAGCCTTTAATAAAAGATCTGTCTGCTAGGGTATAAGGATTTTCTATAATTCAGCATTGCTGAATACCTATCATTATATCCACCAGAGTATTTTCCACTTTTTAAAGCATTTGGTATTATAACTATGTCTAATAATGCTCGGTTTGGATTTGAGTGGGAACTATTTGAAGAATATTTCATTTGTTAATGGTTATATATTTAGTACCTACCTATTAAAACAACATGTACCTTTTCCTGCCAATGTCAGTCACCTGCAGCTTCTTTTTATTCTATATCTCTAAGTGATCATTGATCAATATAACTAGCTGCTGTTATTACATTTATTGTAACTTCTGAGCATTTTATATAACTCCCTTGTTCTTATTCATTGTCACTTTATCAAAAACTTTTTAAATAACATCTTACTGATGTTTTCAGATCATTTATTGTGTTACATCTATTTTGTTGTTTTGATTACAACTATAAATGTCCCCGGACCTTTAAGTAAACTTCTAAACTTCTACTGGGATACCCATTTCAGATACACAGGATAAGATTTTGTGAGTTAAATATATGTCCATATATTTAACTTAGTTAACTTAGTTTAGGGCACAAAACTGGGAAGATCATTAGTGCCCATAAATATGTGTCCAAACATACATGTATCTCCAATGTATGCAATATAAATGTTCCATATAATATATATTTACATAAATGGTTAACTCTTAATAGAGACATTTTTCTGGGAAGATTTTGATCATAAGGCTAGAAACCTGCATTCTTATCAATGAAAGTGAAAATAATGTTTCAATGAATTAGAGTTGCTCTAGTTTCTAACTGTATACTATATTAGTTGAAATTATGCACAAAGTTTGGTGTAACTTGGAAAGAATAAATAATCCAAATTGCATACAGGTGGAAGGTACTGCTTCGGCCATACATTAACCAGGGATTCTATACGAGTGTAACAAATATGTCCAATACAATAATTGTCAATAAAGAACCCTTTTGCTGAAAAAAGATAATTTGTGACAAATATTTGGAGCCATCTACCTTCTTCGTGAATGAATGTAAATGGTTTATTATTTCACTGTCATATAAACATTGTGTGAACAATGCTGTAGTCATTTCTACCTTTATTCGAGTGAATTTAGTAACAATTTAATGCTAAGATGTCATGAAAAGTTTAATTTCTAAGAGAGACCTAGCTAGGCCATGTTAATATTAAATTGTGACTAAATTCTTTCAAATTAAAACGAAAAAGGTAGTACAGCATTGCTCACACATGTTTGTGTAACAGTCAGTGAAATAATAAACCATTTGTATCTATTGTCAAGAATTTAGATGGCTCCAAATATACAAATATTAGGCACAAATTGGTGTTTCTTTTTTTTTTTTTTTTTGCAGTAAAATGTTTCCTTATTGACAATAATTATATTGGACATATTTTTTACACTCATCATGTAATCTGGTTAATGTGTGGCCAAGCAGCACCTTCCACCTGGCATAAATAGGTGATTATTTTGTTTCTCAAAATCCTAGTTAAGCCTATGCATATCAGTCAGAGTATATGCAGGACAATTCTTGGTAGCTACTGTTATAGTTAATTAAATAATGATAATGATGCAAGATGTATTAGTCACTGCAGGTACACAAATATTGTCAAGGCTGAAGTTCAATACTATTGGAGTTTATGTTCTATCTGCTGAAAACTACAGAATAGGCTACTTCTGTTTTCTTCACTCTACTATTTACTTATCATTTTAGACACTAAGTGAAAACAGTGTATGACATAACTTAGTGAAAACAGTGTATGACATAACTTTACTGTTTCAAGTTAAGCAAGAGAAGATAATTCCAAATATACAATTCAAATTCTCATAATGATTTACCAGTTGTCCTATTCTTAGTAAATGTGTGATTGTGGAATATAAAGCAAACAAAGAAACAAAATCTTTGATATGTGGAATTTGGAGATACAAATAATCCCAAAAATTTCCCTGCAGTGTCTAGAAAAGTGAATGGCTTTAAGAAACAAAAAATTGTATGGGAGCAGTAGCTGATCACTATGTAAATGTTTTTTATTCAACAGGTCTTTCACTGAAACATAGCCTCCTCCATTGTTCTCTCTTTTCTATTTTCCTCATTTATCTTAATATTGCTTAGCCTATGGTTTCTTGCATCTATTTTGCACATTTCTCCAGTAAAACACATCTGGTACATCTTTTAGAAAACAACTCTTTCTTCAGTACCTACTGCTGTGAAATTCTTTTCCTTTTCCAACCAGTTAAAGCACACTTTTACCTTTGCCCACTGTTTTGAAACAAATGAATTATTTTTTTCTTGTCCATTGCATGTGCACCATTTGAAATGGTTTCCTATTTTTTTTTGTCACTCCACAATACCCAAAGTTTCTGCATCATACAATGCCAAATGCCATACAAACTTCTATAAATCTCCTTTTTAGTTTCTTTCTTTGATTTTGCATAGCCAAATTTTCTAACAAAGGCTTTCTTTGCTACCACAGATGTTCTATTTGACTTCTTGCCAACAGCTTATGGTATTATTTAAGGTGCATTCAGGCACATTAAGCTCTCCACTTTCTCCAGTGCTTCCTATGAAATATGCAAGTGTACTACTTTTGATTTCTTCCATTAGCCATAGTTTTTAACCCTTGTCCTTTTATATTTATCTTTAATTCACATTTTCACCATTGTTCGTTATCTCCATTATATAGGTATTGCCAAGGAAGATGCCATTATGCATAACAATCAATGTATACTATGATATTTTGACTTTCATTATCATCATCATCATCACCACCATTCCTATTGTCAGCACCATTGCCACACATCAATAGTTTTATAATCTGTAATAGCACACTGTTTCTTTCCTTCATTTGAAAAATGATATATTTGTAGTATCATAATAGTTCAAGATATTAGCGTTCATGGGTTTGTTTTGCCAAGACTGACATACCCTCTGCATGCCAGTTTCCTGTTTAGTGTAAAGAGTGTGAAATAGTGTTGAATCCAGCCACCTCCTGCCAGGGCTGTGTGTTGGGGGTAGTGGAATTGGGTCCAGGAAGGATAATTTTTCAAGAGTAATTGTACCAGGGCAGGGCTGTGGCCGTGCGGTTAGACCATTTGCTTACCACCTAGGCAGCCCGGGTTCAATCACAGGGACCCACATGTGGTTTTTGTGGTGGATGAAGTGGCATCTGGGCAGGTTTTCTTCAGGATCTCTAGTTTTCCCCACCACTCATTCCACCAGTTGCTCCATCATCAACTTTCCATTCTTCAATTTTACCTGGATTTCATATCATCCTTTTCCTCACTATCATACCTGATGCTTGGCTGACCACTCGCTTCCAGGTGTTCACTCTGTCTGGTCCACAGGTTCCTGTGCTCCCAGACAGGCGTCTGATTCTAGGCACAGGCTTGTAAGTCCTATGGAGTGTAAGTTCTACATAAGGGGAGGATAATCAGGTAAAGAAGAATAATAATTGTGCCAACATTAGGTTTACTTATTTTAGAGTCATTTGGAATCTGTTTAAAATGTGTTATATGGCATTATAAGATAATACTAATCAGACATGTGACGGTATCTCTAGTTGGAACCGGAACACCAGGCTAAACACCTGTCTATATGATATTGATTTTATGTCTGTATTGCACATAAAAATTGTTTGCTCAAGCACATGAATTTTTTGGTAGGCATTTGAATGGGCTAATGATGATTGATGATGATGATGATGATGATGATGATGACGACAATAATAACAGTAACAATAGTTATAGTAATATTAATAGTAATAATAATAGTAATAATAATAATGATAATGATAATGATAACAATGATAATGATAATAATCATCGTCATCATCATCATCATCATCTAAAGTAATACACAGTGAACAGAGATGTTTGAATAAGCTTTTACTTTTGAGATGCTCAGTGAACATGCTCTGGTCTTTACAACACAAATAGAAGCAGCAACTGACAGTTGACATTCACAGCTGTAGCCTTGAGTTGGTCATTCATCACAAATCAGCTAGCAGGACAATACAAAGGTCATTGCAGTGCAAGCAAACCACACATCCTGTAATCCATACCTGGGCCATAAAAGGACCGTTGCGTAATTGCAGAGCAAGAAAGAAGTTTTCAAAATACTTGACTACTTGACCTTGCTTCGTATTTTCACTTTTGAGTTTCTGCAAATCATTGCATATATTGTACTACAGTGAACAATAGAAATATTCACAGGAGAACAAAACAAATTAGTCAGTTGTTCAAAAGCAGTATCAAGGTTATCTGTGTTAGTCTTTACGAACTGGTGATTGACCAGTCACTCCTGGTAATGTTGACCAAGCCAGTCAACAATTGGAGCTGAGATAGCTGCTTGCTCTGATTCAAATGTTGCATGAATTAAATCATAAGTAAATGTTAACAAATAAAGGGAATTTAAGAAAGTTAGAGTTAAATGTTAAAACTCATGTATTAAATACTTACAGTTACTTAACATATGTACACATCAATTGTTGGAGGATTAAGTATATTTGATTAACAACAAAAGTGCATGGAGTAAAGGAATTTCAACTTTTCATGCATTATGGCATGAACAGGAAGTGAATTAAAAACACTATCATCAAAAAAGTTATTTTACATGTTTTTAGCCAACATTAATTTAACCCTTAACCGGCGTGGCCAGAAATTTTTACATTCAATGCGTTGCAGAGTCCCTGGGACTCCGAAATAAAAATTGTTGTTATTCCAATGTTACATATACATTTATTTATTTTTGGATGTATAATTAACTAAAAGCATGTAAGTAAATAAAATTTTGTTTATAACAGAATGAAATACAAACCAAACACAAAAAGGATATGAAACCAATTTTTTGGAACAAAAATTAACTGTGTTTCTTTGATTTTTATATTGAGAAACAAAAACTGATAAATGAGCTCTTTTCTTACCGAAAATATGTTTGGTACCGTCTAAAATACAAAAAATAAAAACACATGAACTTCTAAAATACAATAATTAAAAACTGACAATGCTTCAAGAAAAAACAACACAATGTTTAGGACTCTACATTTTCAGTACATTCAACATAGATTTTTTTAGAACACTGCATACAAATTGGTCTTCTGCATTGAACACATAAATAAGCAGTCTTTCTCTTCAATTTTGGGTTACATGTAGAACAATATTTCCTCTGATTTCTAGGAAGTTCGTCTTATGCATCAGCTGGTGCCGCAGGCGCTATCTTCAAAATTCTGAAGATGCCACTTTTTAGCTCTCTTGATAAGTTTGTTTTCTGAGCTCTTTCCTGAAGAAGCGGTTCATACAGTTGTTTGGCCAATAATTTGAAAAAAATTATTCTTTGTAGCTTTTCTGAGTTGACACATGACTGATGGATGATGTATGCATTTATTGAAGACATATCCACAAGTTTGTAAATCAGAGCCATAGGCCAGCGTTGTGTTCTTCTACTGGATGAATATTTACTGGTTTTTTCATCTACAGCATCTACTCCAAATTTTGTGTTATTATAAAATGCATTAATCTCAGGCAGACCATCAACATCGTCTTTGGAGTGATGCATCGATGAAATCAGTATAACAGCTTTGTTTTTCTTTGGCACTCTGGAAATCAATGTTTTATTACTTGTAAAGCCGTACAGTGTGGAACTCACTGGTCTTGATTTGGAATCTATCTTGGCTTGAAAACTCTGAGTCACATTCCTCAATCCATCTTTGAACAGTTTCATCAAAGGTAGGATCCGTAAGTCTAATTCGTTTAGGATTCGCGGACATAGTCGCGGTGTTGGAAGTGTTACACTAAGCGCGTCGCGGAGTCCAACAGACTCTCAGGTTCACTCTTTGCATACTGGCATTGTTGACAGACAGTTGGCGACTGAGCGCATAACAGTTCTCCCTACCGTGGGAAGGCACTGAATAGCACGCGCCATCTGGTGGAAAAACACTGACGTTATTAAATCATTTATTTTTGCCAGAGTTCCAGGGACTCCGCAATGCCAGTTAAGGGTTAAAGAACATGGGGAATAGTTTCACTCCATTTTTCTAAGCCCAATAAACTAATATGAGCCTGCTCTGCACTATACTGATAGATAGTAGTCAAGCTGATAACATCATATATGAGCTAATCTTATTAGGGAAACACCTTTATTATTGAGCCTAATCTTATATATTTCATCACACAAAGAACATATTTAATGGGAGAATATTTGCTACATGTGTTAGTCAAAGCTAGACACAGAACATGGACAATGCACTTCTTTTCAGTACTTTCTGACAAATGCCATTGAAAACACCTGCAATGTTGCCCTAAGCAGTTTTTACACTTTCAAAAGCCACTTCTAGTGCCCCATCCATCAGTGAGGAGTGTTGGACGGTGGGAGGATAGATGACTTCATTGTCAGAAATCCAGCATTAGCTAACAACAACAACACTTTCAAAACCAAAGCAGTAAATTTATGCAAGTAAATTTTTATTTTCGACAATTCCTACATAGTTTGAGGTTTCTGTGATTGTTGCAGCATCAATTTTCCAATTCAACTAAGTATGAAGGAATTTAACTGTCATCCATATAGTAAATAATCAGAGTTAATTCTGAAACATTATTTGAAATAGTTGCTTCATTTGCAATTATTGAAAACAACTTTGTTAGTAATTGTAAAAAGTGATTATGATCTAAAATGTTATCAATATACAGTAAACATTCACTATCGGTTACCTGCTGCCTTAAGCTAAGTGACTATTTTGATTATTTTCCAGTATAACTCTGTTTACAAGAGGTGCATGTTTGGTAGTATGGAAATCCGTTCATTGGCTGAAACATACAGACACAAATTAGCAGTGACAGTGACTATATTTGTTTTATACTCTTTCCATGTGTTTTGTATGAATTTCCTAATTGAGAATTGCCACACTAGTTATTTTCTAACTAAATGTAGTGGAGAAAAAGTAGA
Source organism: Tenodera sinensis (assembly GCA_030765045.1). Lineage (NCBI taxonomy): Eukaryota > Metazoa > Arthropoda > Insecta > Mantodea > Mantidae > Tenodera > Tenodera sinensis. The sequence goes on from CM060964.1 coordinate 154,613,035, forward strand.
TGTGTTACATTCACACACTTTTTTATATCGTGTATTGTTTATTGGTAGATATACAAACTATTGTTATGAAACCTTGTGTTTATGTTCATTTCATTCATCAAATGCTCAACTTTTATTTAGAGAAAAATGAGAGTGAGGAGTGTGTGAAGAATGTTGTTCTCATACTTATTGTACTTACTAACTTTGGAGTTATGATGCAAAGGGAGCATCACATATGGTGGACATAACATTTTTCTATACTTCAAAGTATGTTATCCATAACAGAATTAATTTTGCAAAACATCACATATGTGCAATATTGCTGCTTGTCAGTCAACCACTGCAATCAATTGCAAGATGTTGCTTGGGTGTCACTGTTAATTTATTACCTATATTATTTGATTTAACATTTTCACACTTCAAATAAAAGTGTATACTCTAAAAATACAAGCTGATTTGAGCTGGAAAAGTCTGCCTGAGACCAGCAAAAGCTTTTGGAGAAGCTCTGTCACATTGCAGTAAGAAGTATAACAGTATGTGCACTGCAACTGAAAGTAATCATCTGTTCAGTAAAAGATATAAAATAATAACTATACATTCTGCATTATTATGTGCCAATGTATGTTCCCGGTTTTAAAATTGTATACCTAAAGAGTTCTGTAATCCAGTTTTTGTTTGTTTTCTTTTCTTAAATGTGAGATTGTTAAAACTGGTGCTGATTCTCCTATAAAACTAGGCCATTCTACTTTATATAAAATGTCCTTGAATTCCACATTGGTAGCTCCGTAAGATAATTCACAGCTACACCTTATTTCAATTTGAACTGAAATTTAACAACACAAGTGACAGAAAATGGGACTGTCCAATGCTTATCTACAAATTTCTGACCTATTTTTCTAAGTTTCTTCATTGTGTAAATATTTTTCTCCATTAAAATCCACGAGTTAGGTGTGGTAAAGTATGTATACTTCACAGATTTGTAAAGCAGTGTAATATCAAACTTTAATTTCTCACATAAGGGAATAAACAAACAAATATAAACAACCAAATGCAGCTTTCATTATATAGTTATTGAAATTGTAAGCATAAAATATATTTTTTTCTCCCAAATTTTGCTTTTATTCGGTATTTTCTTCCAGGATTTTAGTTCTGCTGAAAACCATTATCTTTTATTGACATGTTTTTTAAATTTATTGTTTATTATTTGAATTTCTAGGTACTGTTTTAATCGGTAGTGAAATGCTGAAAATAAGAAAATTAATGTGTATATTAAATCAACTTTTTGTTGACAATACAGTATAATTCTACATTTTGTAAATGTTCAATTTCATTTAAACTTCCATAATATAAGAAATTAGTACTGTAACAAATAGCTCTTGTTAAAAATCAATGATTATTGTTATATTGTTATATCAATAACTAGCTTGATAACTAATGACTCCAAATCAATTTATATCAGTGATAAGTTACATGTGATTCATTCATCAAAATAAAATACCTCTAAGTTAGGCATTCCAACAGAGTGTAATTAGAATTCCAAATCTCAAGTTGTCATCAAATTATCAGAAACAAGTGCAATTATTAAAATCTTTGTTTCCTTTCATGTGGTACACCAGGCTGCTTTTAATATTGGCAGTATTCTTAATATGCAGCACTATGACACAGTGAAGTGCAAAGTTAATATAATTTTGAGTTAAACTGATACTCCATGCTCCATTTATTACTAGTATAGAATGTGTTTTGTTAGGACCTTCCTAATGAAGGTGAATTTTGAACTGAAGGTTCAATGTAACATATATAAGTTTTGAAAGTTATTACTTTAAGTTGCATTTACCCATAAGGAACTCTATGACATACATTCCTCTTCTACTTCTTCTTAGGATTACCCTCCTCTTTAGGGGACGCCTTGGGTCAACAATCTGTCAAAGCAAAATTTGAGTCATAGCAAAACCAGGATGGGTGGTCAGCCCATTGCTTGGTAGCATGATGAAAGTAGAAGAAGAAGAACAAAATGAATCGTAGCGATGAAAAGGATGATAAGAAGATTCAAGGACCAAATTACACAATCCAGCATTTGCCTAGTGACCAAGGGAAACCATGAAAGTCGTCAATTAGGTTGCTTGGTCCCAGGGGTTTGAACCTGGGACCACCTGGATGCGAGTTGCTCATGTTACCCATGGTATCACCTTACTTAGTGACATATAAATCCAATGTCTTTAAATAAAGAAAGATTATTTTGACTATAGAGAACAATTTAGTCAGAACTAACCAAATAAAAGCTCTATCCCATATCTCAAAAGCTGTTAAATTCATGTAATTAAGATCTTGCTTGAAATGATAGCGTCCCAATTTTTACTCTGATAATCTATGATCCCTGAGGAGATGCAGTATAAAATTATTAATGACTGGTATGCTAGCAACTCCTTAAACTTTTGGAAAGCCATTAAATGCATGAATATGTTGATCTTTTACATACCTACTCAGTAATCATGTGGTATGTTGTGCAAATAGAAATGAAACCGCATAAAATTATTTATTTTTGCGTGACTTAAATATGAAATTATTGTTATCAATTAGCATCATTGTAGCAGGGTTTTGAACACCTACATATTTTATATTATTAGTTATACCTATATTCAGCTAAATTTTTGTTGCTATTTGGTTTAACTGATTGCTCCTTACATTAAGTGCATATGGCCTCCATATATTAGTATGCAATATTAAATAGTTTCAAATAAATATAAGATTGAACAAATGCAATAATGATCTGGCCTGTTCACTAATATTAAATATTACCTAAAACAATAGCACATTATCTTATATATTTAAATGAGAAATTCTTGTACATATACATTTATTCTGCACAACTTGGAAATAACTAATGATTTCGATCAAATTTTGTATTCAGATAGCATTTTGCTTTTTAAGTTGATCTATATAGGTGTAATTCCTGAAAAAATGTGATTTTACATAAAAAATAACATTTTTTATTCCCTCTTCTACAGAGCAATTGAACCTTATTTTGCTTTTTTTTTTCTCTTCTAATGGACTGATTTCAACAAAGTAGTGTTTTAAAGTCCTCTTCCAGGGCTATCAGAATACAGTAAGAAAGTTGCCCTAGCTATATTAGTCTATGTGTAACAGTCACAATTACTGTAAACCTTATTTTGGCCATAATTTCTCTGTTAGTGGGCCAACTTCAACAAGCAACCCAGGATGTTAAATACCTTGCCAAGAACTTTCAGCAAACCTAAAGAAAGTTGACTTAGCTATCTTAGTCTTTGTGTAACAGTCACAATTAGTCTAAACTTTATTTCTGCCATAATTTCTCTGTTAATCAATGGATTTCAGCAAACAAGCTAGTGTTTAAAAGTCCTCTTCCAGGGCTATCAGAATACAGTAAGAAAGTTAACCTAGCTATATTAGTTTATGTGTTACAGCTTGTCCCGTCTATATGTTTGAAATAGAAAAACAATGTATTGCCCTCTTCTACAAACAATCCATACATTTGAAATATAAGTGCAACATATAACATTCACACAGGTTTCCTGCTCATTCTTCTTTTACTAAGCACAATCACATTTCTTTCACTACTCCCTCTTCAACAAGCAATTCATATAATTTTCTATATGATTGAAACAGAAATGCATAGTACATTCACATGGCTCTATCAACTAGCTTTTCTTCCTGTAGTATTTGTTATTGTTCAACAGTGCTTTTGCTTGGTGTCGTTCTGGTGTTTTATGAAAGAATAAAGAAGTAGTTAAAAACTAAAGTTGTCACAATTGGTGTCAGGAGCGTGATGAAAACCATGATATGAAACAGTTGATGAAACAAATGTTAGCCAAGATGGACATAAGGGGAAATGAAATGAATTCCAGAATGCGGCAGAGGAAACAAATATGAAAGTGGAATTGAAAAGTGCAAGCTACAGAATGCAAAATATGGAAACAGAAATGGACAAAATAGAAACAAAAATGGAAGCCAAATTGAAAAATGTAAACTCTGGATCAGAAAAAATGAAGACAGGAATGTCCAATATGAAGATAGAGCTATCAAAGAATACTAACGAGCGACTGGCCAGTGATAAGGAATTTATGGAAGAACTCATTGGAAAGATGAAGCACCTTGGCCAATGTGTTAATGTCCTGAAAGATAGAGTCTACCACAGCACCAAAGAACTGAACTCCATAGTGGAACAAATGCTTGAAGAAAACCTCAAACTAGGTGGATATCTATGGGGGAGGCCTGTGTTCAGCAGTAGACATTTTACAGCTGAAATGATGGTCGTTATGAAATATTTACATGTATCTCTATATCTTGGAAATGACCCTTAGCAATTGCGATAAAAAATTTTATTTAGTTAACGTTTTGCTTTTGAAGTTTATCTAAATAAGTATCTTCTCCCAAAAACAAGATTTCACAAAAAAAAGGGGGGGGGGGGAAATATTGAAGTAAGTTTTGCTTTTTTAGATAATTACAGCAATGATGATCATAAAAATGACTATGGGGATGTTGATGTTTTCTGTTTAGCTACCATATTATCGAGATACCTTATAAAAATACTAATTTTTACAGGTGTTGGTCCAGCTTGTGACCATAAGGATATTTGGGTGCTGTAACAGTCATTTTATTTTTTTCAGAAATTAATATTCTGTTGTTTTTCATGAAAGTGCATATTTAGATTGGATTGCTTTATGCCTTTTGGAAATAATAAAATTTTCATTTAAAAAAGTGAATTTAGAGTTTTGAACATAAGAACGTTATTGTTTTCCTCTTTCATTTAAAGAATAAATCAGAAACAACAAATTGATTAGCAAGCCTGTTATACAGTAATATAAATATATACTGCACAGTGATCTTTTAAATGATTACAGAAATATCGTGTTGTTCTGTAGGGGTACTATCAAAAAGCTAAAGCTACTTCTGTTGAACTACACCCTGCTAGCTCATCTGTCCATGTAGCTGCAGACTTCACATAATCAAAACATACATAGATATAAAAACAAATCTGCTTCCTGTAATGGACCTTTTGGTAATGGCTAGACTTGCTGTAGATGAAACCACAATGTTACTGTCTGCTCATTCTCATCTCATAAAAGATAATAAAATGGATTTGCTCTTTTCCTGTGAACTTTCTTTGCCATTGTAAGTCTCAACTTTTCCTTTGTTAAGGTCCTTTAGTTGTTTGTCAGAAGCACCTGATGCCAGAATCTGGTGTTCTGAACCCTATCTTAAATTTGTCATGAATACTCTGGAGCTAAATGTATAAACACTGTATTGCCATCAGTACCAATGTTATTCTGTATTATTCTTAATTTCTTAAGTTACTCAGTTTACTGTTGCAATCACTGATTTCTTTCTCACTGTTTTGTGAATTATATGAATTACATCTGTGTGTCCCATGATCTCTTTGGTTGCCTTAATTTTGTTTGCTATGCTATTGAGTAATGAGGATTTCATTAGGGTAATATGCATAAAAAATATCTTGCCAACTGGATATATATTTCTATTGTTCAAATCAGACTTTCTGAATAGGGGGAAAACTTAAGTTGTATTATACTTATGGCAATAGTGGTAGTTAAACCAGTGGTAATAGTATTGGTGTTATATACCTAAAATGTAGCAGCAGCAGTAGCGGTGGTGGCAGCAACACCAATATGCATTTTTCTGTCTTTTAGAGCACAGTGATTTTGCATTTCTGAGTAGTACAGGCAAAATATAACTCTCCCAAAACAGTTTGATGAAAGTCAGAGGCGATAGGTTTTCCATTTTTCAAATCTAGTTTTGTCTATACATCTCCCCATTAGTGTAATGCTGTAATATTAAATATTACTTGAAGTTGAAGCCTGAGATTCGTTCTGGAATACATCACTGTTATTACTTTCTGTAATTTTTTACTTTCTTGTCACAAATTTATCCATACTGAGGAACAATAGAACAGTGAGTTGCAGGAAACTGAACTAAATACTGCAAGCTGCAATCATCATTGCTGGTGCAGAGTTGCTAGAATTGTGACCCTGAATGCCAACCCAACTAATAAACCTGAGAATTGTTTATTGTTTAGATTACTTGCGATATGGTACTTTTGCTTACTCACAGCTTACACTCGTACCATGACAGTCTGCACTGAAAGTGTTCCATGTCTTCTTCTATTTTCAAAGAGCAGCAACACAGGGTTCTTCATTTAAAATCTAACGGGCACACAGTATTTTGCCTATGTGTGATTGGGTGTGCCACAGCCAGCTTTGCTCCTACATAAACTCTGCGTGTAAAGATGTACAACACTCTTACCTCATAGAAGATGCTGGAAATGTCATCCACCCTTGGCTAAACAAATGTTATATTGGAAGAACACATTCTGATTCACACGATTAAGTTGGGCCACTGTAATGTTTCCGATTTCATTTCTAATATTTTGTTTTAGTTCTTCCAATGTATGAGGATTTGCCTCATAAACTTTGTCTTTCAGGTTATGTCACAAGTAAAAATCACACAGTGTTAGATTGGGGGAATGAGAGGGCCATACACCAGCACTAATCACTCTATCTTCAAACACTTCCCTAATTTTATTCATGGACTTCTCTGTTGTATGGGCAGTAGCAGAATCTTGCTTAAACCATCCATATGATTTCTGTTCTTTTCTCAGTTCATGATAAAATGGGGTCAAAATGTCATTTTGGTACCCTTCTGCATGTAGAATATTGGACCGATTATGTGTCTAGTGCTAACAGCACACCGAATTCCAACTCTCTAACCATAATGAGGGATTTCTTGAACATGACGTGGATTTTCAGAAGTGCAGTACCAACTAGCTGCACACACAATGGCAGCCAGTGGGGTAGTGGGGGAATCCAGCAAGGTCATGGGAGAGTCGAAATGCCATGTGCTCCGTTAGGTTTTAAATTAAGAACCCTGCAATAAATAGTTGCAGTAAAAAGGAAAAATACTTCCCTTGCAGTGAAGGAATTCTTCTTTGACGAGCAGGGGAAATTATTTAATGAAAGTGGGAAATCACCTCCCCCCATTAATTTGAACCTGGTATCTTTCCATTTTGGGTGGGAGGAATGCAATAAACATTAAATGTGTAAGGCTCTCTTTTAGCTTCAGTACCTTGGGGACAGCTTTGCTGAATATTTTTCAACAAAATCAGTTGTGCTAACATTTTTTGACTGAACTGCCTGTTCTAGATTTTGTAAATTAGCTGTCTCAGGTGCAATGCATCTTTTGGGTGTATCTTTATAATGGGTGATCCAAAAGACTCCGATGTGGCTGCACTGTGTTTTGCCTGTACATGTCCTCGGCACTTATTGCTGACTGAAGCTGTCTTAATTCTTCCAGGGTGTGTGGGTTTGTCTTGTACACTTTATGCTTTAAGTTACCCCAGAGTTAGGAATTACAGGGGTTAGGTCAGGGGACTGAGGGGGCTACAAATCTCTACTACTACTTCTGTCCTGAAACACACTTTCAATTGTTCTCATTGAAAGATTGCCTGTATGATCTGTTGCAGAGTCTTGTTGAAAAAAGGGAAATCATGCTCCCTGTTGGTTAATTCTCTAAAAAGAGAGGCAAAATTGTATTCATGTATGTACGGGCATCAACTGTTGACTCCAGTTCATACTTCCCTTGAATCAGTTTTGCATGTTTGAGCAGCAGATGTGAGTTCCTTGATACCTAAATCAGGCAATAGAAGCTACAGATCAGGATCAGATCAAGACCAGCTCTCCACTCAAGTTAAAAATAAGGAAAATATAAGGAACAAGAAGGAAGCTGAGTGAAGAAAGTCCTGAATGCCCAAAAAGAAAGTAGGGATAAAAAGAACTTGGTAAAGCAGGAACTTCTTGTGGAAATTGCCCATCATCACTATAGCATACCAGGTCAAAAAGGCAATTTCTATTTGTGACGGACACTTCCAATTCTGAGAATGACATTGCTAAGCTTGAAGACCCAGATGAACATTTGTAAGAAGATGAGGAAAATGTATTATTCTGTGCTGGATGGTTTTCAGAAGACTAAGTAAGCGAAGGCTGGATTTGTTTCTGCAAATGCTTAAAATGAAGCTACACACTTTATGTAGGCTCGGATGACAAGTTTCTTATTACACTGGTCTACAAAAATTAACTTTTTCTCTTTCACAAGAATTAAAATAACAGATTCTAAAAGTATTTTTCGTGCTGAATTCAAATATAATTACAGTTTGTCCGCATCGGGCAGGAGTTTTGTGTGATATTCATTTGAATTTTTATAATATTCTAAAAAATCCGTAACTAGCTATCTAACTCAAAATTATAACTACTGATTCTGACTTACCTAGAAAGTGGTAGATAGTGATTTTTGGGTATATTTTGCATCTGGAACGTCTCTCATTTTAGTCCAACAGTAGTCAGCCAGCATATTGGAACTCCACTTGCCTTGGTACCTCTTCTCTATCGTAGAAATTTGCTGATGAAAACGCTCACCGTGTTCATCGCTGACAGCTCCAAGGTTTTCGGGGAAGAAGTCCAAGTGAGAGTCCAAGAAGTGAATTTTTAAAGACATGTTGCATCCCATAGCTTCATAGCTTTATAAGAATGCAGAAGATCAGCCACTATGTCACGATAGTTTTCTGCTTTATGGTTTCCAAGAAAATTGCAACAGAAACTTTTGAAAGACTGCCAGGCTGCTCTCTCCAGTGGATTTAACAGTCCCTCGAAATGTTCTTCACCCATTAAAGATCGGATTTGTGGTCCTATAAAAACTCCTTCTTTCAATTTAGCATCACTGACTTTGGGGAATTTCGATTTCAAGTACAAGAATCCATCAGAAAGTTTATCCATAGCTTTGACGAAATTTTTCATAACTCCTAACTTAACATGCAATGGAGGTAAAAATATTTTTTCAGGATTCACTAAAGGGACACATGCCACATTTTTCTGGCCAGGGAGAAGAGATTCACGTTTTGGCCATGACTTTCTAACGTAGTGAGACTTCTTATCTCTGCTGTCCCACTCGCACAAAAAACAGCAAAATTTGGTGAACCCAAGTTGCAAACCAAGCAATAAAGCAATGACCTTTAAATCACCACAGATATTCCATTCATATCTTCCATATTGTATTTTCTCTAAAATTAGTTTCATATTTTGATATATCTCTTTCATAGCGGCATGCGCTACTGGTATTGATGGAAGTTCATTGCCAATATGTAGCAGCACAGCCTTGAAACTTACTTTAGAGGAGTCTATGAACAATCGCCACTCATCTGGTCGGTGTTGATGCCCAAGAGTTTCCATAAGTGAACAAATATTATTACAAAACACAACACCATATTCTTCAGAGAAGTATTCTTTGAAAACACTATGGCGGCTACGATAACTACTTATTCTTACATCTTTTTGGAGTAAATTCCACCCTTTGAGTCTGGAAGTTAAAACTTCAGCTTGCAGTTTAGACAGATTTAAATCCCGAATCAGGTCATTAAGGTCTTGCTGATTGGGAAAGTATGGTTCTGATGAACAGCTACTGACTTCATATGTAAGATCATTTTTATTTTCATCTGAATCATTTTGAGTTTCAGTTAGGTCAGAATCAGAGTTATCACTTAAGGTTGTATCTACATATACTGGTACGGGGAACTCTTCACTGTGTAAGACAGGTCTCAATGCAGATTGCAAATTTGGATACTTAACTGTATATTTTGTTTTAGATGTGATTCCTTTAATATTTGTCAAACAAAAATAACAGTCAGTTGAATGATCCTTCGGTTCCCTCCAAATCATGGGAATTGCAAATGGCATATGATGTGTACCATTTTTCCACCCAGTCAGCAGTCTAACACACGAAACACAGCATGTATTTGGGGCCCAGCTCTTATCAAAATCACCAACTTGACAGCCAAAGTAAATATGATAACACTTCTTTACAAGTGGGGTCATATTTCGCCTCTGAGACTTGAAGGTCAGCTCACCACAAATATAGCAGAAATTATCTGCATGATTTACACACTTTCTTGGCATGATGAAAACATTAAGCACTGAAATACAACATGCACAACATACACAATACACTTCTAAACAGAAAGGAAGGAAATATTTCACTAGTGAACAATGTGTCACAGTCAGCTCAATACTGACACATCACAATGCCAGACAGGTCTGAGCATGTCTAAACATGAATGAACCTGCACAGTCTTGTTTTGTGATACTTCAGCGTGATATTACAAATAATTTCAATAAATACGGCTTGAGTAAAATAGCTACATATGAGGTAAAAGTTCCTATGACAGGTCAAAGAAAACGCTAAAATCATATTTTGAAAAGTAGCTTTCACAGAAAAACTATGCCTGATGGGAAAATTCTGACTACATATCTGAATTCAGGATGAAAAAATGCACTAGATTCACTATTCAGATTTCTTGTGAAAAAAATCTTGTCGACCAGTGTTATTTTTGATTTGTGTAAATGACTTGGTTACTCAAAACCTTCAGTTTTTCTATAAAACAATATTTAAGTTTTTATTTTTATATCGACTATTCAAATTTTATATTTGCTGTCTATGAATGTGCTATTTGAAGGATTGGTGATCTACAAAGTTTTCACAAAAGAAGTCCAGGGTTTTGAGGTTCAACATTTGTATTAAGTTACAATCTGAGTTTAGTCTGTTATACATGACTTTAAAGGTAATATTCTCAAGTGTTTATTAAAATGTAGTACACTTCTATGTAGGCTCCAGTAGTGGCACGGGACACATCCAAACGATATGCTACCATACAAAATGCTCACTCAGTGTGAGGTCACACTTACTGAGAACTAAACGATAACTGTAGGAACAGACACACTGCAATAATTCTGCAAGTCATTTGTAAAGAAAAAAGTTATTTTTAAGTCATGATAGGTGACAATCACACAACTTTCTATACCCACTGCCTTCAAGAGGCCCAGATTTAACACACTGCATTAATGTCTGCTTCAGTATTGCAAGGTCAACACTCCACAGTGCTGCCAACTGTTGTGATAGACACACTTGCAACTTCTTCTTCTTCTTCTTGGGACAATAGAAGAACCTCATGTATTCAGAGAAAATTTGAGATCTAACCCATCTCAGACAACAAATAATCATGTGCATTGCAACTGTCACCCCAGATATGCTGGACAGGACCTGGGGAGAGGTGGAATATTGTTTGGATGTGACCCATGCTACTAATGGGGCCCACATTGAAATGTACTAAATAGTAATAAACATTTGCAAATATTACCTTTAAAGTCATCTATGACACATCAAACTCAGCTTGTAATTTAATAAAAATATTGAACCTCAAATTCTCAGAGTTCTTTTGTGGAAACTCTGTATCACTTATATTAAAATGAACTTTCAAACCTAGATTACAAACCACTTTCACAAACTTATATCATAACGCCTCCCCATAATAGGTATACAGTGTTCTAATATGGGGAGAATGCTCCTATTTTCAAAATCTGGCTGCAATTACCCTAATAAGCATTACACCAAATATCCTCACCCCAAATATGACTCTTATAAGACATATGAAGTTCTTATTAAAAGTTAAAACCATTGTTCAATATTTTGTATGCCTATAATTACACTAAGAACAAATTACTCTCCATAACAGACTTAGTTCCCCTACACAGTCAAGTTCACATTTGCTTGGTATCCTGTTATTTCACGGGTTTACATCATAGGACAGTCCCTAATTTGCATGGATTTCATTACATATATACATTAGGGTGGTTCTTAATTTTAAATTTTAGAAATTTACATATGGCACCCCTTAATTACATCTCATTGAGGATAAAAGTAATTCAGAAAAAATATTACACAAATCGGTGAATAATAACACATACCCCAGTGACCATCAGTTTTGTAGAAATTGTGAAATGTGTGTTCGACTGCCCACGTAGCATAACAGCTTCAAATTCATCAGCTATTTAGCCTCACGTTGTATAAGCTTTTAACTTCCTGCTGCATGAGAAATAATATTATTAACAATATTAAGAAGTGTGTATGAAGCAAAGATGAGTGATATTTCTAGGCCTGATGTACTACTTTTCAAGATGTATCGAAAGAAATGACGATCACTCAATGTTCGGCAATTCTGGCCTGGGTTGGAGGATCTGCAAGTAAATGAACAATTGAAAGATTCATCAGAAGATATTCTTTCATTCGCTAAGGAGGCAAGAGAAGATTACAAATAATTCTTAGAACTGGCTCTGATATTTCTAGGTAATACTATCCTTCAGAGCTCCAGGAGCAATGCATTGTGCACAATGGATGTCGAAGGCAATCTACAACCTTAAAATATTCTTATTCCATAGTGAATTTGTAATCAATGAAGAGGAACTCTATAATATATGTGCAGTATGTGTATTTCTTGCATCTATTTATACTAAGACTTGGTTTTGCTCCCACATTGCAGTAGAAGCTCCAAAGTAAGACTTAAAGTTGTTACAGGGTTTAGTGTCTTATGAAAAGATCAATCATGTGATTTCTCAAGTTACTTTAAAAAAAATTATGCCCCCATAGTTGGTATCTTACACCTGAGAGCGCTGCGCTCGCATTTTTTGACAGGAAAGTTTCCACTGAAGTGAAAGAAAAAAAATATTATCAAGGCTCTCAAAGCCAAAGAAATCCAGTGTATTGTGAAAATGTGAGATGAATAGTACTTATGCCAATGGATATTCCTAGGTTAGTTCCAAAGATCTTTCAGACTTTATTCGCGCAGTATTTTAATGTCTTTGTAGTTGCCTTACAGTCAAGAGAGTCAGCATGCTGACCCCTGGCCACCCCCAACCTGCACTCCTTCTTGGCCTTGGCTATGGCTGGAGGATACAGCAGTCAGGCAGATGAGGGTAACCTCTGCATAGAGGAGACGCCTAGGGATTATATTATTTTAATATCTTTAAGATATGTAACATTTCCATATATTTTCTGTCCTTAGATATCCAGCGTTGAGAAAATAGTGAATGCTATTTGTAGTAATATGTGATCATTATATCTTTAAAAGTAGTCAATGATTCAGCAGAAAGGTACATTAAGTTTAATGACAGACTTTTATAGGGTTTTGACAAAAAAATTAAGAACAAAAACAGTATATGTGAGCATTGCAAGATGTGAGAGACAATCCAAAGCAATTTCCTGGCTACAAAAGGGAACACTGACACAGCCAGTTTAGCTCTGTGTAGTTGTTCTGTAACATCTCTATTTCACATGACATGTGAACTCAACATTTGTATCAATTAACATAATTTAAAATTAAGCACTAAAAACATTCTAGTTAAAATCGTCTTATGTTTGATATAACAGGATATTAACACATCCTGTTTACAAAAATACTAAGATTAAGTGTTACTGATGTAAAAAATGTATATTACATATAACCATTTTATCACAATGTTGTCTGTGACTATTTTTATTTCTAGTGAAAATGCCTAACTTGAGGCTCAAGTTAAAACTAATTAATCTTCATCAAACTTGGCATAGCTTCTTTTCCAGTGCAATGGAACAGATTTACATTCTGCTCACCTGCCATATTGTAACTAATTTCTTTTAAACCCTGGACAAGTTCATATATGTTATCCCTTCATTTGTGGAATGTGCATTTTACATTGCCATAAAACAGTTACATAATTTGTGCATTTTCTTTATTACAACAGGTGATCAACCCTTTCTGAGCCAGAAAGCTGATTTGATTGAAGAACTGAAACTTTCAAAGGATATTACAGGAATCAAGAAACTAAAAGTGGAACGTGCCAAAGTAGAAGAACAACAAGAAAAAGAGCTCTTTAGTGAAATAACAAAACAGTTAACAGTAAACAGTTTTGTTGAAAAGGTATGGTTCTTCAGTAAATTAAAGTATTTCATTACATTTATCTGGGCTTTTGGGGCATGTAATTCATGCATCTAGTGGGTAATTCTTCTTAAATCATCTAAAAGGTTTTCTTGCAGTATTTTCTCAGTGCATCAATGTTACAGTATTACTGCCAACTTTGCTCATTACATTTACACTCAGCATTTCTGCATTCAGCTTTTATACGAGTAGAAACATTGGCTTCTGTAAGCTAACCTTACATGACAAACAAGTTAATCAAACAATTCAGAAGTATTTTTAATTTAATGCTTCTTATAATTATGTACATATGCTCATTACAGTCATGTTACTTGAATATTCACTAAGTACCATTAAACAAGCTTAAATCCACTTACACTCAATATAGAGAAAAGAAAATATTCTAAAACCTTACTATTACAAGAATCTAAGTGGCAAAGTGAAATTGGAAAGCATATACATAGTAGTGTACTATGCAGTGACGTAAATAATGGCCCCACAGACCCTGTGGCACGGGGGGCCACCAATCTTTAGGGGCTACTAGACTGCCTTTAATAGTTTTCTTAAAAATGATATTTTATATTCAATTCAACCATGGGAAATCACTAGGAAGAAGTGCTGGAACACATGCAGTTCACTGATGACATACTGACAACAGATGTACACCATGTAAGCATTTCCCATCCTTTCTTGCTTAAAAGTGTGAAACAAGCTTATCTCCAAATGTGTATGCTCTCAAAAGCATTCACAATCATATAGAGAATGACATTAAAGCATGGTATTTAATTCAATGCAGTTGTTATAAAAGCCAAACAAGCTACATAGTAAGTACGACTAGTACTTATGGGAAAATGTAGTCGATTGGCCAATAAATTGGATTACTTTAGAATTTGGTCATAAGGTATAAACATTAATCAATATGTGTTCTAACCAGTTGTTCAGTGTTATTGCATCTGACCGATATCTGAGGTACCACAAATAGAAGTTTGAGTTAATACCTGAATTACCCAGAATATTGACAGGTAATAATTTTATTCCACCTAAGCACATTAATGTTTAGCAAGTGTATATTGTTTATTTATGAAAAGTAACTGTTAATGTTGGTAATCAGGGAGTGTTATTTTAACACTTATTCTATGTGAGCAAATATGTAATATTTTAATCTCTCCATTTTTAAGTTTTGTTAGTAAGTAGGACCCCCAAAATGTATTTGCAGGGGTCCCCCAAAACTTTTCTATGCCGTTGGGTACCATGGATGAAGATACATATTTTTGCTGGTTTTAGTTTTAAAACATCTGTTAAAATTTTCAATTATAAAACCATTTAAGCAAACAACTGTTTAAAGGATGGTCATCACCTTGACCTCAAATTAGACATGCAGATGCATGGTACTGTCTTTCATTTTTTAATGAAGATTTGCTTTCACAGACCATTCTGATAAAGGTTTCTAAAGTATTACATTTATGAAGTAATGCTTATAAAATCGTACAGCATGAGCTGTAAAAATAAACCAAAAACAAATAAGTTAGGTTATAGGCAGTTTAGTGCTTTAATTGACAATATATTGCAAAATAAAACATTGATTTACAGATCCCAGACAAAGATGCTACTGGTAACCCTATACCTATATGGAAAAGACAGATGATGGCTAAGAAAGCAGCTGAAAGGGCTCGAAAGGAACTGGAGGAGCAAATGTTAAAAGAAGCTGAGGAAAAGCGGCTACAAGCCATTCCACCTTGGAAGCGCCAGCTTCTTGCAAAGAAAGAAGAAACAGGCTCAGACACTCGCAAGTAAGAATTAATGCTTAAAACAGAATTTGACAGTTCTGGGTTTTTGATGGTGTTATTTTATGCTTTAAGCTCTTGTCATTACCTACATATATTTTATTTAAATTTTATTCTTTATGGATTTGTTCTGGCTTTTAAGAGGGCCTGATGTGGTTTTTATTACAAATGCTAAATGAGAGAATTCAAATTAAAAAATAATAAAATAATTCGCCAAAGATTTTTTCGTATGCCAGATTTTGTTGAAACAGTCTTCTAATCAATTTAATGTGGTTCAGTTCCTAATTGTCTTTCTTTATTAGTAAGCTTCCCACACAATATCTACCTTACAAAATATTCAGTCTGCATGTGTAATTAATATTTTTCTGTTATACTAGCTGGTTTACCCTATGTTGTATGGGTAGCTTTTTAATAATTTCATTTACCTTCCCCATTCTCTTGAACTTATAAGATTCATTGGGAGGTTTTTATGGTGAATACTCCCCATTAGCCCTTCTAACTGTGGCTTCATACCTGGCTATTCCTAATAACTAGAGCCACAATTCTTAGTCACCTAACCATGTGCATGGGGCTGTTTCGTTCAGTGCTGATGGCTTGCCTCTCAATCTGAGCGAATTCACTCACGGCATAAACACTCCTACACACGATGCGGTACTAAAAATTGTGACTTTACTAATAATAAATGAAAAATCTTCTGATATTCATGCAAAATGATGTGAAACATCAGCAGGGAATCAGATTTCCACAGCCTTCCTCCTTTCAACAGTCTTTCAAGTCCCCTTGACAGTGGAACAATCATCCAGCATAAGTGTTACCTAATTTTTTATGTAATCACAGTACATGAAATATTAAAGCTTTGTGCCTTCTCTTTGGTTTTATAGTTATATAAAAGCTACCTATTTTTCACTATCAAGTTAACCACTTTGGAAAAGAACAAAATCTGCAGCTATCCAGAAATGTAATTTTTTGAGCTGTTATAAAATATCAACCGCCAGATTCTTAATGTTAGTTGTACTGAATTTTGTATGATTATTTAGCATACTTACCTTAGCAGAAAGCTTGATTACAAGTACAACTTGAATACAGTCTGCAAAGGAAATAAAGCAAAACTTTCTTACATGTGAGTTATTGAAACATTTTAGCACTGCTATCACGTGTTTCATATGGTATTAAGAAGATCCCATTCTGCTTTCTATGCCTTTTGTTACCTTAGCTGCTAAGTTGTGACTATCTGTATAATATTGCTTCGAATCAAATATATGTGGCATTTGTGTTATTTCACATCCATTTTCTGTGGAGTAATGTCAAACTTTTTCTAATCTAAAGCATTCTGAATGAAAAACTTTTTTGCATGTA
The DNA here is from genome assembly GCA_030765045.1 of Tenodera sinensis. Lineage (NCBI taxonomy): Eukaryota > Metazoa > Arthropoda > Insecta > Mantodea > Mantidae > Tenodera > Tenodera sinensis. The sequence continues at coordinate 154,629,973 of CM060964.1, forward strand.
CTGTATCTCATTGCATAATCACTGCCATTGCATAATGGTTGCACCTTGATTTATAGACAAGCAATTGAGACCTAAGCATTTCACCACATAATCACTGTATCAATATTTTAAGTGCTCACTATTGAGAGATGTTGAAAACTAATGTGCCACCACTGTAGTGTTCGAACCAGACTTTCTGACAAGGGGAGGAAACTTAAGTTTGTGTTATATTTATGTCAATAATGGTAGCAATGGTGTGTTATACACATAAAATATAGCAGTTACAGTGGCAGCGACAGCAATATGCATTATACTATGTTTACGAGCACTGTGATTTTGTATTTCTGAGCAATACAGGTATCATATACCTCTCCTAAAACTGATGAAAGTCAGGAGTAATTTGTTTTCCAATTTTAAAATCCAGTTTTGTTTACACATCCCTTGATTAGTGCAATGCACTTACCTTTACTATTTTCCTTAACACATGTCACTTCCAATGCTGCGTTTTTACCTGAGAAGCTGCAATATTAATATTAGTTCAAGTTGAAGTGTGGAACACATTACTGTCATTATCAGAGCCCCAATTTGTATGCAAAATGCATAGTTTCTGAATAGTTCAAATGTATGCATTAGCAATATTCTTTACCATTCTCACCTTTAAGAGCTCACTAGTGCAGTTTTAAAATACATATAATTACATATTTTTGGAAAAACTGATTTTGCATGCATATTTACTGAAATTTAACAGGTAATGTCATATTTTTCAATTTCTAGCCTAAATAAAAATTCTAGTTGGTTCACACATGCAATAGTTTTCTTTATTTTCTTGAAATGACGACTAGTGACTGTAGTAGTGGGATTTCGTTGTATGAGCTACTTGTTTACGTGTGTTGCAACAGAAGCTGGCTTTCCCTTCTTCATAGTGTGATATCGTCTAAGGTATGATGTAAGATCATATCTGCCGGATGTGTCTGGTTATGTTTACTTGCAGTGGCAACCATAATTCAGAAGTAAGAGTACAGAGTAAAAAACAGTTTGCTTCCTTATTGCACTGGTAAAATTTTTGCATTCATCTGTGTTACGTAAATGTGTTACGGAGCTTGGGAGCAATAGTTTTGGTGAGGATGGACAAGTATTTTTTGCCTATAATGTAAATGTATTGCTTCTGAAAAAAGTTGCAACACCTGAACACTGTGAAGCACAAACAAAATGGAACCAAAAAATCTGCTTTATGTCATAAAGTTGTAAGCACGTCATTTAGTGAGCAGGTCAATGTCTCTGGAGCTTCACGTGGCTCATTCACCAAAGAATTGTGTTCAGCATTTATAAGTGCAAGCATTCCTTTTTGAAAAATAAATAATATACATCTTAGAACCTTTTTAGAGGAGCACACTAATAAAACAGTGCCTGACATATCTACACTTTTCAAAACATGTGTGCTCGAGTGTTTCAACGAAGTTATTCAAGAAATTCAGGAAGCATTAAAACATGAAAAGTTTTGGATTTCAGTGGACGAGACCACAGGCGCTGTAGGCCATTGTGTATGTAGTGCAGTAGTCAGTGCAATGAAACTGGGAAGCAAAACTTACTTGTTAAATGTTCAAATGTTAGAAAGGGTAAACTGTTCTGCAATTGCAAAATTCTTCAACAATTACCTTGCCTTTTTGTGGCCAGATTGTATAAAATATGACAATATCCTGTTATTTCTTACAGATGCCGCTCCATACATTGTAAAAGCAGCAAATGCATTAAAAGTTCTCTATTCTAAACTAGTACACTTGACCTGTTTAGACCTTGGGCTACACTTCGTCCGATATGACACAATGTTGGAGGACGTTAATTTAAAAAAAAAAAAAAAAAAAAACAACTTGGGCTACACTGCATAGCAGAGACAGATCACAGTATCCACAAGTGGATTGTTTTGTTTCCAATGTCTAGAAAATGTTCATTAAAACACGTGCTAGGGTTACAATTTTCGGAGAGTTGGCACCAAAGTTAGCATTACCTTCTCAACCTATTTTTACATCGTGGTTGGAGATGCATGTTACTGTGCTAATATTTCAATGATGTGAAAAGAATACTACACAGTTTAGATCCGGAAGATGAAGCTTCTATAAGGGTGGCTCAAGAGTGCTCCAACTCAGTTGATATAAAAAATAAATTACAGTACATATGTAGCTGATTTACAGTGCTACCACAAATCATAAAGGAATTGCTGGCTAGCAATATTTCACTGCAACACTCATTGTCTCTAGTGAATGACCTTTGAAACACACAGAGTTGCGAAAATAGCTTTTGATAAGTTGAATGCAGTTCTCGGTAAAAATACAGGCAATAAAACAATTTGTGAAATTGCAAAACAGCTGGCCAGGGAAACATGTGAAGTACAAAAAGAACTCACATCTTGTGATGTAGAGAGATCTTTTGCATTCTGCAAAACCTTCTTTAGTGGCAAACGAAGAAGTTTCACTACAGGGAATCTCAGGATGACATTTCTAATTTATTGGAGTATTGGACAATAGGGTGAGTCGCTAATATAACATTCTTTCTTTCTCAAGATTTAAATAGCGCAATATAAATAAGTAGTAGTGACGACGATGATGATGATGATGATGATGATGATGATGACGATGACGACAATGATGGTCACAATGATGCTTATGCCGCTGCTGCTGCTGCTGCTGCTGATGATGATGATGATGCTAATAATAATAATGATAATGATAATGACAATGACAATGACAATGACAATGACAATGACAATGACCATAGGAATAGTAATAGAAATAGTAATAACAGTAACAACAATAACAATAATGATAATGATAATGATAATGATGATAATGATGATAATGATAATAGTCATATCATAGTCATAATAATAATAATAATAATAATAATAATAATAATAATAATAATAATAATAATAATAATAATAATAATAATAATAATAATAATAATAATAATAATAATAATAATAATAATAATAATAATAATAATAATAATAATAATAATAATAATAATAATAATAATAATAATAATAATAATAATAATAATAATAATAATAATAATAATAATAATAATAATAATAATAATAATAATAATAATAATAATAATAATAATAATAATAATAAGAAGAAGAAGAAGAAGAAGAAGAAGAAGAAGAAGAAGAAGAAGAAGAAGAAGAAGAAGAAGAACAACAACAACAACAACAAAATGTAATAACTAACAGTTATTCTTAATTAATAATAAAACCAAACCCCAGTGCAACATCCCTTTAAGGGCCAAGCTCGTCGCCCAACACTGTGTCCCCCACCTCTGCCCACTACAGGCATCATTGGTGGGGTGCAGTACTGGAGGGGGGTGCTTGGTCAGCGTCCCGAACCCTCCAGACCAGCTATGCAGCCTTCTCGACCTGGGACTGCTACTTCTCCATCAAGTAGCTCCTCAATTGGTCCCTCCATGACCTAACAAGGCTGAGTGCACCCCGTGCCAGACCTCCCAGCGGGGGAAAAATCCCCATGCCGGCACCGGAGATCGAACCCGGGTCCTCCACACCAGAGCAAGCGTGTTACCAACTGTGCTATGGAGGCGGTCAATAGATGAAATAAATAACTAAATAATTAATTAATAATAATTAATAACTTAAAGAATTAAATAATTAATTAATAATAATTAATACTTTAAAAATAATTAAATTATGAACTTATGAGAATAGTTATCAAGCACACCGTTTTTATTTTGCATATCATTTATGCATATTTTACGAGTTTTTAGTGTATATTTGCATGCATATTTTGACATTTGTTTTTGCATACAAATTCGATCTCTGGTCATTACTTTCTGAAACTATTCACTTTCTTGTCACAAATTTATCCATGCTGATGAATAATAGAACAGTGTGTTGGAAGAAATTGAACTGAGTACTGCAAGCTGCAATCGTTATTGCTGGTGGAGAATTATTGGAATTGTGACTCTGAATGCCAACCCAACAAATGAACCTAAGAATTATTTATTGTTTAGCTTATTTGCAATATGATACCCTTGCTCACTCACAGCTTGCACTCATACCATGTACAGTGCTTCCCCTCCTTTCCATCTCATTTCTTCGAAAGCTATGAACAGCATAATGTGGTTGTGCTTCAATATGCTCAAACTTGCTCTTACTCCCATCACCATACACTAGTCACTGAAAGTTAACACAGTCAGTCTTAAGCAATAATTTGTCATTTGCATAACAGTCACACAATGTATTTTTACTTTATTAAGAAAGCATAAAAGGTGCAGTGATTATGCACTGACAGATAGTATGTTCTTTTTAACTCCAATATTGTAGTACACAGGTTTGTGAATTTTGAAAATATTCTAGTAATATATGAATCAAGTCTAAAAATTGTCAAAATCATTCAAGTGATACCTTAGATTAAAACACACACATACACACACAATTTTCTCTCTTTATAATAGTGATATACATTTACATAATTGTTTATTATTTATGCATGTTTTATCATTCCCTATTCTCTCTTCTATTCTATGATTATTTATTTTCTCCTTGGGTGTGTTTCTTCCTACAGTTATTCTTATTTCCTGAACATGTTCATATGCTTTCTTTATTTTTAACGTGTTCTCTTTATAATATTGTGAAGTGGCAGTTTGTACATGAAGTAGAAGAAAAATTATATATAGTAATGAATTCCAAAAATTTTGTGCTTAATTGCTAATTCTAGCTGAGTATAATTTTAACATAGTCAAAATGGTTGTTCTCGTCTTTTCTGTTCTTTTCACCAAAGATGAGCTATCATATTAGGCCAATTTGTTACATTTGGCAATAAAATCACAATTTATCCTACTGCCATTTATCCAGCAGTGGTGGTGGTGATGGTAGTGGTGGTGATGGTGGTGGTGGTGGTGATGGTGTTGGTGATGATGATGGTGGTGGTGATGGTGTTGGTGATGATGGTGGTGGTGATGATGATGATGATGGTGGTGATGGTGGTGGTGATAATGATGATGATGGTGGTGGTGGTATGATGCTGGTGGTGATGGTGGTGGTGGTGGTGATGGTGGTGATGATGATGGTGGTGGTGGTGATGGTGATGGTGTTGGTGATGATGATGGTGGTGGTGATGATGATGGTGGTGGTGGTGATGGTGGTGATGATGATGATGGTGGTGGTGATGGTGATGGTGGTGGTGGTGATGGTGGTGGTGAAGGTGGTGGTGGTGATAATGGTGGTGGTGATGATGGTGGTGCTGGTGATGATGATGATGGTGGTGGTGGTGATGGTGGTTGTGGTGATAATGGTGGTGGTGGTGATGATGGTGGTGATGGTGGTGGTGATGATGGTGGTGGTGATGATGGTGGTGGTGATGGTGGTGGTGTTGATGGTGATCATGATGGTGGTGTTGATGATGATGGTGGTGGTGATGATGGTGGTGATGATGATGGTGGTGGTGATGATGGTGGTGGTGATGGTGATGGTGGTGGTGGTGATGGTGGTGGTGATGATGATGGTGGTGGTGGTGATGGTGGTGGTGATGATGATGGTGGTGGTGGTGATGGTGATGGTGGTGGTGGTGGTGGTGATGGTGATGGTGGTGATGGTGGTGGTGATGGTGGTGGTGATGATGGTGGTGGTGATGGTGGTGGTGATGATGATGGTGGTGGTGATGGTGGTGGTGGTGATGGTGATGATGATGGTGGTGGTGATGATGATGGTGGTGGTGATGATGGTGGTGGTGGTGATGGTGGTGGTGATGATGATGGTGGTGGTGGTGATGGTGGTGGTGATGGTGGTGATGATGATGGTGGTGATGATGATGATGGTGGTGGTGATGATGATGGTGGTGGTGGTGATGATGGTCGTGGTGATGATGATGGTGGTGATGGTGGTGGTGGTGGTGATGATGATGGTGGTGATGGTGATGGTGGTGGTGATGATGGTGGTGGTGCTGATGGTGGTGGTGATGATGATGATGGTGGTGGTGATGATGGTGGTGATGGTGGTGGTGTTGATGGTGATCATGATGGTGGTGGTGATGATGATGGTGGTGGTGATGATGGTGGTGATGATGGTGGTGATGATGATGGTGGTGGTGATGATGGTGGTGGTGATGGTGATGGTGGTGGTGGTGGTGATGGTGGTGGTGATGATGATGGTGGTGATGGTGGTGGTGGTGATGATGATGGTGGTGGTGATGGTGATGGTGGTGGTGGTGATGGTGATGGTGGTGGTGGCGGTGGTGATGGTGGTGGTGATGATGGTGGTGGTGGTGATGATGGTGGTGGTGATGGTGGTGGTGGTGATGGTGGTGATGATGGTGGTGGTGATGATGATGGTGGTGGTGATGATGGTGGTGGTGGTGATGATGGTGGTGGTGATGATGGTGGTGGTGGTGATGGTGGTGGTGATGGTGGTGATGATGATGGTGGTGATGATGATGATGGTGGTGGTGATGATGATGGTGGTGGTGGTGATGATGGTCGTGGTGATGATGATGGTGGTGATGATGATGGTGGTGGTGATGATGATGATGGTGGTGGTGGTGATGGTGATGGTGGTGGTGGTGGTGATGGTGCTGATGGTGATGGTGGTGGTGTTGGTGGTGGTGATGATGATGGTGGTGGTGATGATGATGGTGATGATGGTGGTGGTGATGATGATGATGGTGGTGGTGATTATGGTGGTGGTGATGATGATGATGACTCTGGTGGTGATGGTGGTGATGATGGTGGTGGTGATGATGGTGGTGGTGGTGATGATGGTGGTGGTGGTGGTGATGGTGGTGGTGATGGTGGGGGTGATGGTGGTGATGATGGTGGTGGCGGTGGTGGTTGATGATGGTGGTGGTGGTGATGGTGGTGGTGGTGATGGTGATGGTGGTGGTGGTGATGGTGGTGGTGGTGATGGTGGTGGTGATGGTGGTGGTGGTGGTGGTGATGGTGGTGGTGATGGTGGGGGTGATGGTGGTGATGATGGTGGTGGCGGTGGTGGTTGATGGTGGTGGTGGTGATGGTGGTGGTGGTGATGGTGATGGTGGTGGTGGTGATGGTGGTGGTGGTGATGGTGGTGGTGATGGTGGTGGTGGTGATGATGATGATATCAATAATAATAAAGCATGCTCAGGTACCCTCTGAGGGGCAAGGGCCTCCAACTATGGTAAATATGGATCTAGCACTACCATGCGTAAGAATATTTAAATGTGCTAATGTTGTATGTGTTAATACTTTTTCACAGAACTACATTGTATACGCCACGCATTATTGAAGACAAGAAGTCCAAGACATCCAAACCAGAAGAAATCCTGAAGAAAGTGGCAGGTGATCAATTAAGTTCAACAACAGCGGGGGAAATAAGTGAAGAAAACAATAAAGAAAATAAAACACCAACACATCATACACCTCAACAAGAAGTGCAGCAACAAACTTCGACAAAGAAACCTGAGAATAATGCTGAGGACACAGCACAAATAATTCCTTGGCGGGCACAATTAAGAAAAACAAATAGCAAGCTAAGTCTTCTGGAATAATGTGATTTTTTTATATTTATTTATGCATAGAAAATTAGGGTCCAATTTTTGTTTAATGCAAAGTGGTTTATCAACATTGTTTATTGATAACTAATTATTCAGTGTTATAGTATCCTTAATTTTTATTCTGTTTGATATTTTTCATATCATTGAGAGCTGTGAGCCATGTTTTAATTAATAAATGTATCATTATACTTTGTATTGATGTAGGTATAATGCATTGTGATTCAATTAAAAGATAATTACTTATTACTATTTTAAAAATGAGTAATACATGTAATTGTAAATTTAATTAGAATATATTATTTTGTATATAGGCTTAGGAGCATACTGCATAAGAAATGAGTAAATAAATAAGTAATAAATATTATTTCATTTTAATGGTACATGAGGGGAAAATGCAGTGTTCTTTTTCAAGAATAGAAGGCAACAATTTAAAATACATTGTTCAAATGACAATCACCTGAATGAATTATAATTAATAACATAGGAGGTGAAAAAAGACTAATTGTTGTCCACCACTTCTCTTATATTCCTACACCCATTGCTTGCAGGTGATAAATGTGTAGTACATTGTGATGAATGCTACTTCAGAATACAAATTCTCATCTAACCTTACCTTCAACAGAACAAAGTCATTAGAAAAACAAGATTAAATTGTAGTTTTAATTTTGCTGCTTAGAGAATATTAAACTACAAAATGAATATAGGTAGTTACAGGTGATACTCCCTATACACAAATTACTGAAAGTAAATTTAAGTGCTCTTGGGTATTCAGTTAGACTGGAACTCATATGAACTAAACTACTGCAAGGCTTATTTTACTTGTCTTATGAGTATGTTTACTAAATATTTATCTTTGAAATTCTATTAATAAAACAAGGAAAATGATATGATAAAGTACTGTAGCTGTACAACATTAACACTAAATTGGGAAGTATCTTCACATACTGATTGTATATTTAACATTCTGTTAAAGAGTACAGAGTATATAAGTATTAAGTATATTTAAGTTTGCAGTACACTTTCTAAAAGTATTTAAATGATAAAGAGAAATTCAGAACTCCCTTTAAGGTATAGCTTGTCATAAACCATAATTACTATGGAATTACAACATTTTGTGTTTACAAAAATTCAGTTTCCTGATGAAGAATTCAAATATTTTCTGAGTTGATAATCATGAGCGTGCAGTATGAAACAAAAGAAATTACAAAAAAGAAATAATTTCTTATAGAATTTCAATTGTGCTGAAAACGTTTTGCAACAAAATTATAGAATCAATCCACTAAGAATAGCTGCCAGAGGGGAAGGCTGAAAGTGACTGTAAAAACATTACTGTCTGTTCACCAGCTCATGGTCCTAGGGGACTGAAGGGGAAAGGAGAGATTCCATGTAGTAAAACCTGAGTTTTGTAAACTTCCTAGATAATGTTACTGCTGGTTAAATTGCCAGTTTACCTCCAATGTTATTCCTGCTATGTTTGCGCGCTACTATGCTAATATATCTTAATTTCAGTTAAAAATTGGATGAGTCACAAGCGTTATCTCAGAAGTAAAGCAAAAAGTAGCATAGAAATAGACAAACTCCTGCCTAGGGGTGGTGTGAAATCTGCAATGATATTGTGGTTGCAGAGCAAAGGGTTTCAGACTAACAGTTGTATGTGTAAAACAGATCTTTACAGGATGGTTGAAACAAGCAAACCTAAGGAGGTTACTAAAGCGAACGTATTTTGGGTTTGGACTACTATCGCAACCTTCAGATATCGCTGTTTACCTGGAATTCTTTACTGACGTACTCACTCACTGCATTCCTGCCAGGGACCATGAGCTGGTGAACAAACTGTCTGTACCAATTAATTTAAGATTCAATTTTCTATGCCAATAGTTCTTACACCATATCCTACAAATTATAGTATTATTAAAATATTGCATTGTAATATCAAAACTAGGGATTGGACCTTGATACTGTCAATATCTCAATACTCTCAATATTCTTGATTGTCGGTGGTATCAAAGATGTATAACTTTGAGATGAACCTTTAATACTTGTTTGATATTTTTAAAGTTATAGGTTTTGCATTACTGAAAGTTCTTGCGTTTAAGCTTATGCCAGATAAGGAATGAAAGGAGTCAATACTTCATGTTATTGCTTTGTACATGCCTCCAAAGGTTTGCTGGACTATATTTCTTGATAGACCTTGACTGCATTTCTGTGAGTGAATGAGTGCAACATTCCATAGACTCTTGAGTCTAAATGAAAACATGCAAAACAGAGTGGCAGCTCATGACCTAAACTAAAGGTGAAGCTCTAATCACATAAAAATCATGTGGAACATACCTATTTCTTATATATTAAGTTGATACTTGTGTCCTTTCTGTTGGTGTACTTCTCAGTTATGTTATCCTGAAAAGGCTGCTTCCTCTCTAGGCCGCTGAGCAAGTCCTTGTGGATGGGGAAGTTGGCTACAAATGTTAGTCTTTCCTGAGTCATAGAGCTCCTCAAATAAGTCTTTATGTGCCTGAGAGCAGAAAAGTTTCTCTTCACTGAAATGCTCATTGATGGCAATGCTACGACGAGCGATCAAAGTTTGTACACCTGTCCAAATATGTTACTATTTTCTTTCACCAACTTCAATGTTTGTGTAATGGGAACATTATGCTGGTATTCTTCATTTCCATAGAAAATCTCAAGTTCCATTTTCAAATGGAAGTTTTAAAGAAGTTTGGATATGTTTTCTGAAGAGAGGTGAGAGCATCAATGGGGAAAACAGTTGAATGCTGTAGGAACCTCTAAGAATCAGTGAGAGAGACAAAACTGAAGTTTTCCAAGGTCTTGGAGTCTAACAGTAATTTGTGCCAAAATCAAATCCAATATTTCAAATTGCAGCAATATGTACTCCTGGAAAAGTTCATCTTGGGACAGTTTAGCATATTTTCGCCCTGAAAACTCACCTCTTTGTTTAGCTATTTCAAAAAATGTAAACTTCATCTGTACTTTTTCTTTGAAGTATATGATTCTGACAGAAAACTATGTTAAGAGATTTCTTTTGAAGAATATCAAGCAGAAGATTGGTAACCTCGAAGATCTCATTAAAAGCAATGACCCAAAATGCAAATTCAGAATCATTCAGATTATTTAGAAAACCATTTGAAAGCTGAATTGCTGTCTGGTCAGACTCAAAATCATCTGCTATCTCCTGAAAAACCTTACTGAGATCATTCTGGTTTTCTTCAACCACTTTGAGCAATTTAGAGTATGAACTCCATCGGGTGTTTGTTGAGTGGGTACACGCCGCACTAAAAGGGTGTCTAGGACATAGCTTCTATTGGCAGAACTATGAAAATATGATTCCAGCAATATCAGCCAAAAAGTTGCAGCATTGAGAAATTTCATTTATTGTGCTTTGTATGACTAGATTCAGCCTATGGGCTAATCAGTTAACAAAGACTGCCTGAGGTGCAAAATCCTTCACATTTTTTTGCAAACCATTTAAATGTCCATACATGACACTGGTGCCATCGTAGCACTGTCCTATAAGCTTTGATTGATAGTCATATCGTCCCAACACTGAATTAAGCAAGACAAACAATACTTCTAATGTTTTATCGCAGCTGACATAAAAAAGCCCACAAAGTGTTTGACTACCTCTCCATTGGTGTCTACCAGTCTGACAATTATGAACCACTGAGATTTTTGTGTGATATAAATTTGAGCGAAAAAAAAGTTGCTGTTGCATATTTCCAACTTGATATAATCATCAATATGCTCCAAAATACAGTCAATAATCTCATTCTGTACTGCTTTTGAATCCCCAGTGAAGATACTTTTCATTTGATAGTAATGAGTCTGAATCTCTAGCGGACTTGTCAAAATTAATAAAAACAACAGTTCTTTGAAATTTCCCCTGTTATATGAAGATGAGCTTTCATCATGACTAAGGAAAGCAAGCTCTTGTCTGGCCAAATATGTTACTGCATTAATTACAACCTTAAAAACTAATTGGTTCAGTCTTACATTTTCATTGTACTGAGCAACATACAGCTGGCTCTTTTCCTTCAAAGCATCAGCAATGGTATTTTTATTATTTTCGTGTCATTTCAATTGGAGCCTGCACTAGAGATGTTCAGCAGAGTTGGAATGTTTATGTAATGACTGATTGATGTTTAAAATGTCACAAAAACCAACACTGTTCCACACTGTCTGTTTTACACCAAGTAATAAGCAAGGCCAACAAAACAATTTTTCCGTATAACTACCACTCACATTCACTATACCATGAACCTTTACAATGCTTTTTGTAACATTTCAGAGCTTTTTGTTCTACTTTTAGTGCCGATAAATTAAGAATAGGAATTGGTCTTCTTGTTAATAGCACATCCCTTTTATCACAGTCAGTGCACTGTGAAAATGGTGTGTATAATATACTACACACTATATCATTTTGCAGATTCATTTCTCCACTAACTTTAACTAAACAAAGCAGAAATTGTAGCGAAGCTAACTTCAGCAAACTGAATAAACACAATGGGCAACTAGAGTACACAACCGCTTTACCCAATTAGTCTTTTTACACTGTTTAGTTAATTACAACATGTTGGGAATGCCAAAAGGGTCAGCCCTAAGAGAGATGAGTTAGCTTGCCTTTTACAAGGGCAATAAAGCAATAAACTAGCCTCTACAAGGGACTGAGGTTTACTAAATCCCTGTACTGAGTTGCTGCACTTTACTCTCGCAGCAGGTCTATTTAGCAATACATGGAACCTCAAATTTTGTTTTGTTGTCATGGTAACCAGATGTAAACATGCAGCTATATATTGGCTAACAGAAATAGCTGCAGCTTTTGTCCTGCAAAGTTAACGCCCTCTTCAAGGCTAAAGTGCCAGCCAAGGCAGGTAACAGATAGCTTTCACCCTTCCGGTTAGCTACCCTCACAGATATATTCCTGACTGGTTGTTGGATATTTAAGTGGAGTGTTAACTGACTTGTGAATGAAGCTGATTTAGGTAATGCACTAAATTATATTGCTGCAACAGCCTGGTTTGGTGACTTCTTTTCACCCTTTACATTTACCTACTCTGGTGGCCAAACTCTGTAAATCCAGCAGAAAGAAATCAGAAATTCTTTCTTTTCTTCCATCTGTTAATGTCTTGCAAGTCAAATTTGAGTCACAACTGTACCTTGCAGGTATACCATATGACTAATTTTCATAAATATTTTGTTTTACGGAAGTACAACTGTGATATTGAAAAAACATGATTGAAGTGTGTAACTATTTTCAAGTAGAGAATACTAATGATAACAAAGTAGCATATAAAATCTGCATAAAGCAATGTTTGCACAATGGTAAGTCATATAACACAACAAATTAAAACAACTGTTACTTTCATGCACCTGGTGAGGTTTACAGAATCTCTGCTGAAAAAGCAATGTAAGAGTTTCTCATTGCTGGCAGAAGATTCCTCATTTGAAAATCAGAGGAAAAACAAAATTGGTTATATGTGTTTATGCATAGAGAACCATTAGTAAGAACATAATCTGGAAAACAAATATTAGGTTGTCTCATAAGTAATGTCAGTTTTTTTATTTTGGTGTATTGGAAAATTTATTGGGTTTCATTGGTTTGGCTATGCTATTTGCAGGATGCTATAGCTAGTGTTGTGTATATTACAAGCATGTATCAGTCTTCAGTTGTTAATAAACAATCACAAGATGGAGATAACACTACTGCAAACAAGATTATAAAGCTGTGCAGCAGCTCGAAGAATATGTGAAGTGGAAGGAAAAGGTGTCGTTAGTGAGCATGTGGCACAGTGATGCTTCCAAATTTTCAACAATGAAGATGAAAACACTAAGGCTTTACCACGTTCTGGAAGACCTAAAGTGTAGATTATTGAGGATACACACCAAGTTTTGCAAGAAAATCTGGAAGAAAGTACCCGTAGGCTTTCAGAAGAACTTCATGCATCAAAAGATACCATACATTACCACATTAAGACACTTGAAAAATCAAAAAGAAGCTGTAAATCTGTACCTAATGAACTGACACCTCAACAGGCTCAACGTAGAGTGAATATCTGTCGTCAGCTCATCCATAATCCCATGGATGATAGATTTGTCAGGAGAATTGTCACTTGTGATGAAAAATGGGTATATTACCGAAATCCTGATGCATCATACAATGGCTTGATCCCTGCCAATCTGCCAAAGTCATCATTGAAAGAAATTGGTTAGGTTCCAAAGTAATGTTCTGTGTCTGGTGGAATTTTGAAGGTGTGATTCACTGGGAGTTTGTTCCAAATGGACGGTGATTGATTTGATGCGGACCTTTATTCTTAACAACTGGAATGAGTTCATGAAACTTTGAGACGGAGATACCCATTATTATTTAACTGAAATAGACTTTTATTGCAACAGGACAATGCAAGACCCCATCCTGCTCAAACAACCATGGAAAAAATTCAGGAATTGGGAGGAATTTAACTGCTACCACACCCAGCATACAGCCCTGATCTCGCACCATCAGATTAACATATTTTTGGATCCATGGCCCACTTTCTACATGGAAGAAATTTTGATAACATTGAAGTAGTGCAAGTGGGTCTCAGGGAATGCTTCGCATCAAAAACCAGAGACTGGTACCATCATGGGATAATAAACATTGCTGAAAGATGGCTCAAGACCATAGAATCTAATGGTATGTACTTTGGAGATTAGTTGATTGCTTGTCAGAACACATTTCAAGTAATTGTTATTCGTAAAAAGCGACATTACCTATAAGACAGTATCTATAAATGAATGAATGAGTGTGAGTGAGTGAGTGAGTGAGTGAGTGAGTGAGTGAGTGAGTGAGTGAGTGCGTGCGTGCGTGCGTGCGTGAGTGAGTGAGTGAGTGAGTGAGTGAGTGAGTGAGTGAGTGAGTGAGTGAGTGAGTGAGTGAGTGAGTGAGTGAGTGAGTGAGTGAGTGAGTGAGTGAGTGAGTGAGTGAGTGAGTGAGTGAGTGAGTGAGTGAACGAGTAAGTGAGTGAGTGAGTGAGTGAACCAACAAACTAACCAACGAACCAACCAACAAACACATGCACACATACACACAAAGAAACAAACTAATGAATGAATGAGCAAACAAATGAACAAATGAGTAATCAAATGAATGAACAAACAAATGAACGAATTAATGAATAAAACAAAATTGGTGGAAATTTTGTATTAATACAATAAGGAGTGTCATGTGTAACTCTACACAATTTGCTATTTTTAAAGTCTCTGTTATGCACTATGTGCATGAGATATGCTGAGCTACTTTCCTTTTGTCATCAAAACATAATTACAGCATTGATTTTTAATTCCACCTCCATGGAACCCACTTTGGAATGATATGACATTTCAAATGTAATATGAATCAAGAATTTGAAAACTCTTCATCAGGAACCATGTTATCTAGGAACATATTGTAACTTTTTTTTGTGGGGTGTGAAGTAAAGTAGACAGATGTAGTCGAGATAAAGAAACACTTTTATTTCCGTAAACAGTAACTTTGTACACTCGTTGCAACAGCAAGAAAGTCTTTTTCGATTCTCCAACAGCACGGCTCCGAACTCGTAACACAAAGAACTAACTCTTCTCCGTCGGCACAACGCTTCACATCGTCTGTCCGTCTCCGCCGGCACGACTACTCAACTCACATACGTCTGACTGACTCTTCTCACACTTTACCGCTATTTATATCTCCCAGGCACTATTCTGGAAGCTTCAGGAACGTTCACTTATTGCGCTGGAGTACAAAGTAGAAGATTCCAGTAGCCTCTATCCTTTTCTCTCTTTCGGCAAGCACCCCAACAATGCGGCCATTCTCTGTCTCTTTCCTTCGGCTCCTTTGCGGTAGTGCCGACAATAATGCGATGGGTGACAATTGCGGCTGTCGGCAATTAGATGCGGCGGGCGCGGTGACACTGCTCCCTCCTCAGAGCTGGTCGTCCCGACCAGCACTATCACTGCGGCATCTCCCTTGCGCCCCGGCGGACTATCCCATCGAACCTCTTCTCCAGGAGGCACGATCCTAGGTATCGCTGTTGGATAGTGTCCCTTGGTCTGGGTAGGACGATGTATGCCATCCTGCTTCGAAATTCTGCAACAGTACCGCCGGTCTTGACGGTCCCTCGTCCAGTTGCCCTTCTTCCTGGTGTGTTGACGGGCCATCCTGCGCACTTGGAAACGGCTCACTGGGTACCATGTCCGCCGACCTCTCTGGCGCACCTTCGCAGCCACCTTGCTTCCGATGGGTCCGGCAACAAGCCCCGCCACATCCGCGCGAGTCGCGTCCACCGCTGCACTCGTGTTCACTCGTGCTCGGCACGGCCTCTCCTGTATCCTGCCGTCCAAGATGATGTCCACCATTCTTTCGTTCACGGCACTATGCGTCAGGTGATTGGATGGCTCCGACGGTCCCCCCATGTCACACGCCAAGTCGGTTCTTGCGTGTTGCTCGTTTGCTTGTGCGCTTCCCTGCTGATCGTCCTCCACGTCATATCCTGGTTGGTTACGTACCCGACACACTCCTCCAGGGGATCCTCGACGACGTCCCTGAACTGCCCCTTTGTCTTCCCCGAGACGTACACTTTCGTTATCTGAAACGGGCGCAACTGTCGCCTCGGCCACTAGGTGCTCCCTCCCCGGGTCCGCGCTATTCCGTCTGCCCCTGGCATCCAGTACTTTAACACTCTCGTCAACTCTTACTACCAGGGCGCCAAGACGTTCCCCGTCGTCCTCCACGACGTCCACATGCTGGCAGAGGTCTTCCACCTTTTCGCTGAGTTCTTCCACGTCTTCCGTCACGCCAGTCAGTTCGCCGAGTTGTTCCACGTCTTCCGTCACGCCAATCAGTTCGCCGAGTTGTTCCACGTCTTCCGTCACGCCAATCAGTTCGCCGAGTTGTTCCACGTCTTCCCTCACGCCAATCAGTTCGCCGAGTTGTTCCACGTCTTCCCTCATATCATCTGAAACGGGCGCAACTGTCGCCTCGGCCACTAGGTGCTCCCTCCCCGGCTCCGCGCTATTCCGTCTGCCCCTGGCATCCAGTACTTTGACGCTCTCGTCAACTCTTACTACCAGGGCGCCAAGACGTTCCCCGTCGTCCTCCACGACGTCCACGTGCTGGCAGAGGTCTTCCACCTTTTCGCCGAGTTCTTCCACGTCTTCCGTCACGCCAATCAGTTCGCCGTCAATTTTCGCCGATAGCTCCGTCTTCATCTCTTTCAGCTCGGCAGCGAGGTTGTCGTTTCTCGTCTTCATTTTGGCAACGAGGTTGTCGTTTGCCGTCTTCATCTCTTTCAGCTCGGCAGCGAGGTTGTTTCTCGTCTTTATTTCTTCTTTCAGCTCGGCAAAGAGGTTGTCGTTTGCCGTCTTCATTTTGGCAACGAGGTTGTCGTATGACGTTTCCATTTTGGCAAATAATTCTTTCATCATTGCCATCATCCTGGTTTCCGAATCTCCCTCCATCTTGGTTCTAACGTTGCAACTTCTAACGACGATGTAACGAAACTAGAAGTAATTCGACGAATCCCACTTCTGACACCAGTGTAACTTTTTTTTGTGGGGTGTGAAGTAAAGTAGACAGATGTAGTCGAGATAAAGAAACACTTTTATTTCCGTAAACAGTAACTTTGTACACTCGTTGCAACAGCAAGAAAGTCTTTTTCGATTCTCCAACAGCACGGCTTCGAACTCGTAACACAAAGAACTAACTCTTCTCCGTCGGCACAACGCTTCACATCGTCTGTCCGTCTCCGCCGGCACGACTACTCAACTCACATACGTCTGACTGACTCTTCTCACACTTTACCGCTATTTATATCTCCCAGGCACTATTCTGGAAGCTTCAGGAACGTTCACTTATTGCGCTGGAGTACAAAGTAGAAGATTCCAGTAGCCTCTATCCTTTTCTCTCTTTCGGCAAGCACCCCAACAATGCGGCCATTCTCTGTCTCTTTCCTTCGGCTCCTTTGCGGTAGTGCCGACAATAATGCGATGGGTGACAATTGCGGCTGTCGGCAATTAGATGCGGCGGGCGCGGTGACAATATTTTGATTTTGTTCTACCTGCATCACTATTAGGTAGCAATGGCTGCTTTTCGTGAAGGGTGGGGGGGGGGGAGGTGGAAAGGGGGACCACAGCCTCCTCTTGGAAATTAATGAACCTAATGTGCAATCAATTAATTGAATCGGTCATTGCAGAAAGATCATGAGTCACCAAATTCAAATTTTACAGGAGAGATAAAAAACTGTTTAGAACCTAAACAAATTGATTATTTTTGCCGAATTTAATGTCATTGCTAGCAGAACTTGACAGGATTGGAAAACAAACAAGAACTTTTAATTTTAATTATTTTCCTTTTCAAAAACACGGTTTTAATTCATTAGACTCATGCCCTTTCTGCAATGAACGCATAATTATTAAAAGTAATTACATTTAGATGCCTCGTAATATGTTTATTTATTTGTAAACATAGTTGTAAATGATGTTATAACGTACATATCACATTTATAACTCTAAACAGTTTTACATTAATTTTGTATGATGTTCTTTGACATTATTACAAATTTTCACCAACAAATTCAGTATTTTTGCATAAACATTTTGCTAACCCTTCATAAGAACTGCAAATTGATAAGTCATTTAACAATGCATTTGAATCTAGTCTTCCCTATCACATTCAACATCAGCAGTGTCAGTAGGCCATTGTAGAATATCTTCATAAAATTCAATATATTCTGGAACAATGTACTTTTTCACTTTCATTATGTCCTCCACTTTTTTCACATTGATAGGCACTTTACACTGTGGATATGCAGGTGTTTCTGGTAGTGTAGGTTGGCTTTTTAGGTTATTAAAAGATGGAAATGCTCCTTACTTAGGCCATCAATGAATTCTTCTGTGGCCACCGTGCCAGGAGAGTGGTTGTTATATTCAAAAGCCATCCACTTGAAAGGAGAGAAAGAAATCTTCATTTCCTAGGGGATTTTTCCCATACTTGATGCTGAAAGGCATGTCTTTTTGTAATAAACACGCCACCAATGCTTGAAATCTAATATTTGAACACTATCCATGTTTTCAATTTTAAATTTCTCTGATACTTTCTTTATTACAACAACATACTCTTCAGGGAGGTAAATCCTATCATGGCGTTTTACAAATTTCTTTATAAGGCCGAAGTCTCTGTCATTTGGCAGAAAACTGTCTCCTCTTACTGGAAAGTAATGTTTTATTTTTTTTGAAGTTCTTTGTCAAAGCCAGAGTTAGGTTAAAACGAATCATTGCATGATTTTTATTCTGACCAGTTCAACCATCAGAAAAGAGATGCAACTCGGTCACATTTTCTGCCACATAGTTTTGAATGTAATGATTTATGAAGGAACATACTTCATTTGCTCCCTTTTTCGCCTCTCCCTCATGGTAAACACAAAATGTGAGGTACCGTTTTAAGATTGTGTATGCTGAATACTTTAACCCAAAGTTGACGCAGGTAGAAAATATCCTGAACAGGGATGTTTGGTAGGGGAAAATTTTGCATATAGTCGAAGCTTAAACCCAGTGTATTTTCTTCTTGGCTGCATCGATTTGATACTTCTTTTATTTTGGCATAAAAGTTCTTTGACCTCCTACGATGAACTATTAGTTCTGCAACAGCAGTTCGTTTGGCAGATTCAGAAAGATGTGGACTACGTATTTTTGCTGATAATTCTTCACATTTCGAACAAGTATCAACCCGTGGTCTTCCAAACCTTAGATTAAAGTTCTCATTGAAATATTTCAAATAAAATTTGTACTTTACATTCTCCTCTGGATATTGTTGCAAGAACATTTGGTGCATTTGCTTAACATCTAGTCTACCATCCAAATAATGCATTTCCCTCCCAGAGTAGTCAGTTATCTTCTTTGGAAATGATTTAATATGATCATAGATCTTTTGACATGTTTCCCCAGATATTATATTGCCTTTAGGATTTGTGCCCCTTAAGTCTCAAGGACTTTCCCCAAGGGACAGTAGTATACACAACCTACGGACTCTTTTTTCCGTTATACCATGCAGACTGATAAAAGCTCTTTTACAGACTTTTATTCTGTTATTTCCTACCAGAATAAAATAGGAGAAGTTAACGTTCCTTGCCTTAGGTTGTCCTTCCTTGGCCTTCTGCTTTTCACATGTTGTGTTTCGATGAGCCCTTGAAGGGCTGACCTTTATCATGCAGATGGTTAAGATGGGAGATGATGTCCATTTGTACCTCGTCATCCACCAGAGAAAAGCACCGCTTTTTGCAACTGCAAATAACAAAATCACATTATAATACCAGATGTTCGAAATAACTAATTCGAAGCCATAGTACTAATGCATATTAAAGAATGCCATATTCCATCTTTAATAATACTTACTTGCAATCTGAGCCAGTTTTCCGCGAAGGAATAGTTCTCCTTGCCAGCTTTTGTGTTCCATCCCTTTAACTTTGGAGCTTCTTATGATGTTTCTTTTGTATGTATCTACATTTTTAGTTCTCTTTTTTCCTTTCTCTTCACTTTCAGAACTGGATAAATAATTACTGTCTGACGTGATGTTTTAACTATCCAAATAATATGGGTAAACACACAACACTCGACAATGATGAACTCGACAATATGAGTTCAACAATACCTCAGATAACTCTGTTTCTCTCTTTCATGTGCAAAATAATAATGAGCGGCAGCCTTCAGCATTTTGCTGTAGTTTTAGTGTGATCCATGCAGAAAGGGCATCAGTCAATGACTCATGACGTTTCTGCACAAACTACGATTTTTAGGACACCGCTAACACCGTATTTAATGACATACTCGTGCCCTTTCTGTGTAGACTTGTGCATCTACCTCTAAACAACAAAATCCTGTATAAAACTCATTTTCGGAAAAAAGCTGACTCATGACCTTTCTGCAATGACCGATTCAATTACTACTGGACTATTATTTTAATTTTAATGTGAAGAACAATTTTTATTTAGCACAAATTAATATGGTTATCTGCAACAAATACTATAACTTTTCACAATAAAATAATGAATTAATATTGTTTGACTGCAAACTTCCAACATACGGCCCTTCCCTAGAAAAATGTCTGCCAACGCCCATGTATCTTACCCCAACTTAATTTTACCTACAACCATTTTTGTGGCTTGAGGGACTCAATAACAAGCTGATGCTTCAGACTTTGTTTTCAAGGCATGAAATGGAATCACATTTTACAGTCTCAACCTCTTGCAACAGGAGGAAGGTTAGCTGAGTGAAAAAGTTCTTCATAGACAGGCAGCTGCCAACAGAATACTTTATCTGCAAGTTGTGATGAGATTTCTGAAACTGAATGTACATAGAAGTTGCTAAGTGAATTGAACAATTAATGAATTTTGCAGTATCTATACAAAGTTTCAAAAGATTCTTAAAAGAACTTTTAATACAAACATTAAGAGGAGAAGTAATTATTTTTAAAATATTGTTGAAAAACAATCTTTAATAAGTACTTTAACATATAGTATACTATACTATTTATGTGGCTGGTATTCATGTGGCAAATAAAATGAATCTATTATTAAATTGTTGTAAGTGCATTATTAATACTCAGATAATCAGAATTATTTGCCATTAATAGATGCACTATACTGAAAGAAACTGAAACACCAAACACTTGAGGAAAAACAATAAGAGATTGCTGTCAAACAGGCATAAACTAAGTTAGCAGAGCAATGGAACTCTGTAATGTGGCAAATATTTGCCACTCAGAAGCTGCCAGAAGGTGTTAATATCCCTCAAAAAAGCTCAAGTATTTAGTTTGAAAAAAGTTGGGCCATTTAATTTGAAGCAAATGTTATCTTTGTCTCTGTACTTGATACTTAATTATCTACAGTTTATCATGGGAGAATTTTTCAACACTTTCTCTTCCTGTAGGACAAATTTGTTCACAGGCATTATTTAATTACACTCCTGTAATCATAGTAATAAATTAGTAAAGATGTTTCACTCCCCTAGAGCATCAGAAAAAAATCAAGAAGTTTGCTGATAGAATTCCTTTACTATAAAAATTATCACTAGAAATAATTTATACTGGGTGCTGCTAATCCTGATCATCGAACTGCCTTGAGAATTTCAAACCTTGCAGTCTCTGTGTTTGTCTTGACAGGTTACTAGAAGCCTAATCATGCTTGTAATGAAAATAGCAATGTCCTCATAAATTTAAAATAAAGGCCTTGAAAGAAACATAGAGAAATTAATAATTCTGAAAATTGCTAAAGCTCGTGTATTAATTTCTATAATTACATTACTTGTTGCCTAAAATTGCACAGGTAAATGATTTCATTAGGAATTTGACATACTTATTTTTGATCAGAAATCCAAATATTTTTCTTTCTGGTGAAAATTATTTTAATTTCTTCAAGTTTGACAATAAGCAGAAATGAGAGAAGATATAATCTTTGTGATCCAAATGATTGGAAGATTGTGCAAAGACTGATAGAAGAATTAGATAATGATTAGTTGTGACTAAAATTGTCAAAAGGCAGGAAAAGGTACAAGCAAGTCATTAGTGGTAAGTTCCAGATAGTCAGCCTAATACATAGGTATACCAGTTTTCCTGGAAATCGCTCAGCGCCGATGTGAGCCGGAAAACAAGGGATGGTCGATTCTTCGAAACCCTGTTGCTAATTAGGAAGTGAAAGGTACAGAGAGCATCACAACGCACAGAGACTTGCCTGCGAGAACCCGAAGAGAAAGGGTCGTTTACAGTTGCTCTCCAGAACCCGACGGGGCAGTACAGTGGCCCTCCAGAATCCGGCGGGTCACTACACTCGTCGGCCATATCTTCAGTCACGGGACTTGTATTCCGGATCCTCAAGTGTGAGGACACATAGTTAATATTAACGATTTTCTGTCTTAGCAATGACACGGTAACGACTCAACTAATTTAATAACGATCGGCAAATCTCACTCTTTCTTTTTTTGGTGAGAATAAAAGTGTTTCAACAAAATTCTGGTTTTATTCGCAAACACTCACGCATACCCTGATGTTAAGATCACATGCCAGAGCAGCCGCAGCAGAAGACACCAGAAAGCAGCAGTCGGCATAGGAGAGCAGAGGAGCGACGAGTCGACATCATATTCATTCAGCGTTAGGAGCGACGAATCGACATCAAGAGAGATGCTATACCTAGAAAAGAAATCCGCACACACACACACACACACACACACACACACACACACACACACACACACACACACACACACACACACAGACATGCACACAAAGAGGATATGTGGTCAGAAGATAAGTTGGGTATAGAATTCTATACCTTGATAATGCTTGAAACATCTTATAGATTTCTACTCTACTGCCTGAGATTTGATGATAGAGATACATGAATAGAAAAGAAAAAGCTTTGTAATTTGATTCTGATTCAAGCTATTTTCACTTCATTTGTGCAGAACTGCCAGAAGGCACATTCTGTTGGGGAATATGGATGAAAAACTGGATTGTTTTATGGGGAATTGACAATTCAAATATGTTATGAGCAGGCTAAGTACAATAAATATATATGTCCTGGTTGATGCCTAAATGTATTACATAGTGAATCTTGAAGTCTATTCTGGAAAACAGCCAGAAGGACCATTTGAAATAAGTAGTGAAATGTCTAACCTCTATTATTTATGTTACAGGAAGGAACATCACTATAGATAATTGGTTTATAGCTATTGAGATTGCAAATTATGTGTTTGAATACAGCATTACCATCATTAGAATTGTAAGGAAAAACAGAAGACAAATTCCGCTTTGTGCATCACAGCAAAATCTCGAGAGGTAGGCTTACGTTTGGCTTCCAGGAAAATTCCACATTAGCTTCATATGCACCCAAAGAGAATAAAGTTGTATTGGCTCTCTCTACAATGTACCATTGATGCTGGTATTGATAC
Source organism: Tenodera sinensis (assembly GCA_030765045.1). Lineage (NCBI taxonomy): Eukaryota > Metazoa > Arthropoda > Insecta > Mantodea > Mantidae > Tenodera > Tenodera sinensis. Next base: position 154,653,456 of record CM060964.1, read on the forward strand.
TGCAACTGGAGAAAAGAGAATCTAACTTTCTGTAACACAACAAAATGAAGTGTTGACACTGTGGACCAATTGTGTCCAGGAAAGCAAACAGGTGGCCATATTTTACAGCATGCTGAATTTAGCAGGCACAAATTGTCAAATTAGTTTCCACAGCAGTAATAAAGTGGTGTGAAGAAATAGAGTAATTTTAAAAACATTTTGGCTCGTGATCTCACAGATCTCAAGGGTTTGCACACAGTGTTCTTCCCTACCAGTACCCCTCAAACAGGACATTTATAATCCCTGTATTATCATGGATGACGGAAGAAGCTGATAATTGTGCAAAGGTACTACAAATATGATAGCAGAGGTTTACAAATAACAGACAATTTACAGGCAATATGTTTGTCTCAAACATATCTACAGATACGTTCAGATTGTACATTATGCAACTGTAGAAATGTGAAAAATATATTGTACATATTTAAACAGGTTTGAAGTTTAGGAAATGTTAGAAGAAACCAATGACTAGTAGATAGCAGTTGTTACACAGTCTTAAGGCAATAATGTTTGTCAGTTATTAAAAGATGGTTCCATACCCAAAAACTTTGCTGAATTCTTAATTACTTTTAAATCGTTATATGTTGAAGTTTAAAAACAAGCACTATTAATAGTGAAGGATTCTTCATGTTTGAGCTGTTGGGTGACTGAAGCTCTCTCTTTCTTGTCTCCTCCTCCTGATGTAACTGATGCTGTTTCCTTCTGGTGTTAGAGGCCCTAAGTTTTAACACTTTGTTCAGTGATGGGATTTTGAAAGGTGATGAGATTAAATGGCTTCAAAAATGTTTCAGTATTTTTCAACATTTTAGAAGTGAAAGTGAGTATAAATAAGAAAATAAGTGACTTGTAAAAATTTGAACATATTAATGTAGATTGACATCCAATATAAGCCCAGTTATAAGCCATTTTTAATAAATTGATTTAATACACATCTTATTAATGAAGCAGATATTCTTTAGAAAGAGTCCCGTAAGAGTTTCGTGAGAATTTCGTCTAAGTCCCACTCGGCAGTGTGAGCGAATTCTTACGAAAGTTGCCGAAGTTGCAGTGTGAATTCAGCGCTGCCAACAGCACTATTTTTCCATTAATTTGTGCCAATCTTAAATTTGAATGTTTTAGCGGGACCCGGCAGTATGCTAGTGAACTTGTTAGAAGCAAGTTGTGAGGGTGCAATGAATCGCTTCATTAGCATAGTAGATTTAGTGCCTTTGTGTTATAATGAGGAAGAATGTATACAATTCCTCTATGACGAGGGCCTGCTGAGAACCCGAATGCTATACAGGGAATGTGATGCCGTGTTACACCCAATAACAAAAATTAATTATTGTTAATTCAGCGCTTCCAGTGGAGCTTTTTTAGTGGGTAGTGCCCTAGGGCAAAGCCTACAGTCCCCCATCTGTGCCATCCCAGCGCATGGGGCTCCATAAATGGATTTTTTGTCCACTCGAAAATAAAAAAAATAAAATAAAAAATAAAGCGAGCCAACATTTTGTGGACCCAGTCACAAGGCAATAACGGTTTACACAATAATGCACACAACAATAGTATGGAGTCGTGCTAGCGATATATCTCTGTGGGCAATAACGATAATGTACACAATAATTGTATGGAGTGTTTAGTATGTTGGCAACAAAAACTAGTGTGGTTGAAAAAAGCAATGTTGGCAAATATGAAAATCGTCTGCTAGTGACACGGCGCAACCTAGTGGTGATTCTGCTAACGACTGTCAGCACATGTGCAGTAAGTAGCTTCAGACTTAGAATTTGGCCAGCAAGTGCTACGGGACTCTTTCTAAAGAAGAGCCAATGAAGCAATACTTACAAAATATGTTCAGTAATTTTAAATAAACAAGACTACCCTCAATAGAAAAAGGAACCTTCAAAACAACATAAAACTATAGAAATAAGGAAAAAAATGATAGTTCCTGTGTACTGAAATGGTGCGCAGCACTGAAGGATTAAAAATGCATTGTATTATGCTGAATATAGTTCATTTACATCCAAAATAATTTTCAACCTTAAGAATGCATTTAATGGCATTAAAGTCTTCTGATGAACCAGCCATACTATAAGACTATGTGTTAATGGAAAAACCCTCTCATTTGCTTCTATAATCACAAAGTATAGGTTTTGGCTTCAAAAACTACTGTTCTGTATTATATGATTTTCATTTTGCATTGAAGTTGAGATGCTGTTTCATTACACATAAAGGGAAAGAAAAGAACTGGGTGTTTAACGACGCTGTCAACTGCCAGGATCACATCAGCGTCGCCGGTGTGCCAGAATTATGTCCCGCAGGAGTTCTTTTACATGCCAGTAAATCTACTGACACGAAGCTGTTATTTTTAAGCACACTTAAAAACCATCGGTCTGGGCCGGATTTGAACCTGTGACCTTGGGATCAGTAACAAAGTGTTGGTACCGTAATGTGGGGTTACTTGAAACATTTCCAAACTATAATTTATAGGAGTGTTCACATTTTCTGTATAATTCTTATCCAACAGTTCTCATATTGCTCTTATATTATAGGTGGTATGGTGGAAAAAGACTATTGGAGATATGCATTCAAATTTTCATTTCTAGACGGAATTTTAATGTTCATTGGTGTTTCAAGTTTTCCTAAATAATAATGATACTTGAAAACTAAATGACTTGACATGGAAATATACTGATTTTTCAAATTAGAAATCAAATGGTATTCTTGAAACATGAACCAAATTTCTAGAAAGGTGGAACAAAAACACAAACTTAATTTACATTATTGAACAATTATTAATGCTTAATTTTACAAATAATGCTCAAAAACATAAGTTACATTTGTGATAAGCTTACAAGAAAACCAAATAACAAAGAATTAACTTCATACTATTAAATCCAACAAATTGATACCTAGTTTAGGTCAACTGGAAAAGCAATAATGACCTCTTCTTACAAATAAAGGTTTCACTAAATGTACAGTGTCTTTTTTCATGAAATAAATGTTCTCTTCTTGTGAAATGTACATTATTGACCTCCTCATAAATGCAACTTAAATTTCATTACAATTTATTTTTAAAATGTTGGTAATGAAGCTCCTTGTATTTCCTTTTTTGATTCCCTCATTATACCTTAAATATACAACTAAAAGAAGTAATTTATAATTATATCACAAGATAAGCAAGGTTTTGTCACAAATATTTATTATATCTGCTAAATACAACTACCAATCACTTGCACCTCAAAGTCTCTAGACTTGTGCGTGTACGACATAACTTTGCTTTTGTGTTTTCTCCAGGTGATTAGCTTGAATTTCAAATAAGCTGGTTGAGTTAATGCTGGGATCATGCATAGAGTGACTCACTTTCATCATCAGACTTATTGGACACATTCTTACACTTTCTTATAGTGTTTGCAGGAAGTGTATTCACCTTCTGGCAATGTTGACAGTCTTCTATCTCTTAAACTGCCTACAAAATGTCTCTGATGGTAGATGCAGCTGCTGACTCCAGATCTTTATTAGGGATTTCAACATCTTCAATGAAAATATTTTTCCCTGGTTTCACAGACACATGTTTTTCTTTCTTCTGCCAGCATTGGATGAGCTTTAGTCATGTGGCTTTAAATCTTCAAAATTGTTCCAGATAACTCCTCAGAGACTATCTAGGTATGCTTACTGCCCTCATGGTCTTTATTCAACAGTGGAGTGTCTTCTGCTAGACATTTTAGTACTTTATCTCTGTTCAGGCAAAATATTCCAGTTGCTTGGAATCCAGAAATAAGTTCTTTCTTGGTGCTTCATTCTCACTCAAATTGTTAACATATTTCTGGAAGAGACAAGGAAGGCAATATTTCTGAATAAGTCCCCAGTGTTTCATCTTTCACTCATTTAATAATTTATGCCACTGAAGTGGCCTAAAATATACAACATCCAATGGTTGGACCACTGAGTGTTATTGGGCCGAAGGAAAATAAACCTTATATTATTTTCCTTACATGCATAAATCACAATGATGCAACAGATTCTCTCAGATTAGAATTTTAAAACTTGTTTTGTCAAACTTTCTGAAATATGGTAATGTGATAATATAGAACCATCTTTAAATAGCATGCTGCTGAACCAACCATTCTTGGACCTAGCGTATCTAGTGTCTGGTAGCGCTCCTTCAGTGCAAAATCATATGTATATTCAACACAGTAAGATACATATACAGGTAGTAGAACACCTAAGTCTAAAGCACTGAGAGTTAAAGATGTAGTGACCCCAAATTGGTCTACAATTTGATCAGGCTTTTTACATCCTCTTTCAGTAATGACTCTTTTCAACTGAGGGAATTAGTCATGTTTGTCTGCTTATAATTAAGCATTTAATGTGGCATGACATCATCTAAGGATACTTTCAATTCATCAAAATATTTTGAGATAGCTTCCCTACTTATAGCTGCTCTTGATCTAGAAATATTTTGACATAATGGCTCAGATATTATTGATCTGTGGCATTCAAGGAATCCTCATATCCAGTCTATTCCTGGAAGCTTTCTTTTGAACTGCTTTCCTACAATTACTCTTTGTCTAAAATCGCTTCAGGCAGTCAAAAATCATTCTGAATGAATGGCCAAAATTATACCTTCTGCCAAGTGTTTGTCGTTAGTGTTAAAAGATGGCCAACAGTTTAAAAATACTTTCCTCATAATTCGTAACTAAGTCTGACTTTTAATATTCCATATTTTTTGCCATCTTTATTGAGGGAAAGTCCTGTCTTCTAGATACTATCAAGTGATTTTTAGAGTTTTTAATCTGAGAAGGTTTTATAGGGTCCCTGGTGCTCCCTAGTATTTTCTTGGCATTTCTGAGCTGCAATAAATTAAAAAATATGTTTGCTTAATTATTTTCAAACAAAACCCTACTGTAAAGGACACTTATCTACTTCTAATTTGGGGTTACATGAATTACATTGGTAAATTTGGAACATGTCAAAATCAATTATCTTCTTAGCTGTAAAACAATGTTTGGAGATAGATACATATGGATTATGCAGTTAATCTTCTGAAAAGTGATGTTAGGTATGGCACCACATTTAGTTTGCTTAAATGATTTTGGAACCACAACAGAAGCTTTATGTGCTCTGAATTTTAAAGTTATTTAAGTTTTGGAGTTAAACATAGGTACCTCAAAGCACTTACTTTATAAATGTCTGTTCTATAAATATGAATTATTTTCTCCAGGCTTCACGCTACAGCATAACCATAAAAATAAATTGGGGAATAACAAACAGTAGGCCAAGTTACTTTAAAAAATGAAAATGACTATATCAAATATCATCAATGCTTCAAGTAAACCCACTTTATGGTAATGAATCTAAAATTGTGTAAAAGGGCTGGATAAGTAGGTGAGTGACTTCTTTGCTGTAATTTTAAGAAAATAATGTTTGTATGTACAATGTTTTGTGTATGTTTGTATGTGGCTTTATGAATCATAACTCACATGCTTAGAATAAAGAGGATATATGAATGATGTTTAAAGATACAAACCTTGTCGTTATTTCTCTGCTATTGGTGTAGGTACTTTATCAATCGAGGCATTTGAAAGCATTGTTGTGTATAGGCGTTTATATTGAATTGCAGACGAATATTTAAAAATCTAGAAAATAATTTTTCTTGTAGACCTTTGACCCTTATAAGTGCAACTATTCATTGTATTTCATTCTCAAAGTAAGCATATTGTTAAACAGCTAAGGCTCTCATGATTGCTTTTTCTTCAACTGAAGTCATTCATTAGTTGCTAGTACCATTACATTTTTCATGAAATTCTTATTACTGTAAGTAGGTTTTACTTAATTTCCTTTTCTATACCTTCTTACAAGAATTATTTTACAGTGGGTGACAGGATGTGTATATTAAGCATCTCAGAACTAATACCTTTATCTTTTATCATTTATGTACTCCTTAATTCTTTTTCATACAGCTTAAATCATTAGTATTTTTAATGCAGTTAAAAAGAAACAATATTAGCAGTTTTGAAAAATATATATAAGTCAGAAATTTAACAAACAATAAGTAGGCAAATAGATATGAAGTGGGATATACAAATGTATTATGTATTCTATCATTAAACACAAACCGTAGCTTGATTTTCAATTTGATTTGGTTTACCTGGTGACATAAGCTGCAAAGTGAAATAAATAAATTCAGAATATTGCTAGAGTATTCACTTCAGTCTCAAGGCAATTACTACTGTCTAACCTTCCCTAAGACATATATGACATATATGGAAAGCTATATACCAAGACAATACTCCCTGGTAGAGGTTTGTGTCTAATCTGTCCCTAAGCCCTAATGTATATAGTGGGTAATATTGACACTTCTTTTGTCAGAGGTTGTGTATGATGTGCAATTCAGTTCACAGTCTTCTGTCAGCAGAACTGAAGCTCTTAGTAAACTGATGTCTAATTAGGTTACCAGCTGTAAAGAAAATTTAACCAATAAAGCAGGCGCACATATTTGTTACAAAATTAATTTTCAATTTTCCCCCTTTCTCAGATAACTTCAACATATTTACCCTGTGTTTTCTCAATGTTTTCTTCTATTAAGACAAATTCCATAAATACTTGTTCCTTGTTGGGCAACAAAAAATACAGAATTTGCTATATGGGGAAAATACAGACATCATAGAAGTGTGCCCTGTAAAGTACAAGTATGCACTGATGTTAAAACATGCTTGGAATGACTTAAATCTGTTTCACACTTCAGTGTCTGTAGGTTTCGTGGTAGCAGATGTGGTGGTGGCAGACGTGGAGGTGGCTGAAGTGGTGGTAGTGGTGGAGGCTGAAGTAGTGGTAGTGATGATGACAGAGGTGGTAGTGGTGCTGGTGGCAGTGGTAAATTTGGTGGTGATGGAGGTGGTGGTAGCACAGGTGGTGTTAGTGGTGCAGGCAGAGATGGTAGTGGCAGAGGTGGTTGTAGTGATGATAGCAGAGGTCATAGTGGTGATGGAGGTGGTGGTAGCACAGGTGGTGGTAGTGGTGGAGGCATGAACGTCGGCAGACTTTTTTCCAGGGGGGGCCAAATGTTAGAATTTTGCAATCAGATAATATTAATTCATTATTTTGTTGTGAAAAGTTATAGTATTTGTGGCGGATAACCAAATATATTTGCGCTAAATAGAAAATGTTCTTTACATAAAAATTAAAATAATAGTTTAATAGTCAGCACATTAAGTTCTTTAATTTCCAAGGGGGGGTGCCGCGGCCCTCCCTTGCCCCCCCTTCGCGACGCCCATGGGTGGAGGCAGAGGTGGCTGAGGTGGTGTCTCCTTTTTGTTGTTAACGTTCTCCAATGTAGTGTAATATCAGACACTGAATGAATGAAAGGGGTGAAATGATGCTGAAATAAGCCCGAGGTCCATAGAGTTACCTGACATTCTTCTTATCAAGATAATGGAGGTGGTGGTAGTGTTGGTGGCAGAGATGGTGGTAGTAGTGGTGGCAGAGGTGGTGGTAGTGGTGGAGGTAGTGGTGGTGGCAGAGATGGTGGTAGTGGTGGTGGCAGAGGTGGTGGCAGTGGTGGAGGTAGTGGTGGTGGCAGAGATGGTGGTAGTGGCAGTGGCAGAGGTGGTGGTAGTGGTGGAGGCAGAGATGGTGGTGACAGAGGTGGTGCAGGTGGTGGCAGAGGTGGTGGTATGGTGGGGACTGAGATGATGGTGCCAGAGGTGGTGGTAGTGGTGGAGGCAGAGATGGTGGTGGCTGGGGTGGCGGTGGTGGTATGGTAGTGGTAGCAGGGTGGCAGATGTGGTGGTGTTGGTGGAGGTAGTGGTTGGCAGATGCGATGGTGGTGGTGGTGGTGGCAGCAGTGGTGGCAATGGTGGTGGCAGTGGTGGTGGTGATGGTGGTGATGGTGGTAGTGGAGTGGCGGCTGAGGTGGTTGTGGTGGAGGTGGTGGCGGCAGAGGTGGTGGTGGCACAAGTAGTGGTGGAGGTGGTGGCAGAGGTGGTGATGGTGGTGGAGGTGGTGGTGGTACAGGTAGTGGTGGCAGAGGTGTTGGTGACGGTGGTGCCAGTGTTGGTGGTGGAGGTAGGGGTGGTGGGAGTGGTGTTGCTGGTGGTGGTGATTGTAGAGATGGTTATGGTGGTAGCAGAGGTGGAGATGGTGGCAGAGGTGGTGGTGAGGTGTTGAAATTGGTGGTGATGGTGGTAGTGGAGTGGTGGCTGAGGTGGTGGAGGTGGTGGTGGCAGAGGTGGTGGTGGCACAAGTAGTGGTGGAGGGGGTGGCAGAGGTGGTGATGGTGTGGAGGTGTAGGTGGGACAGGTAGTGGTGGCAGAGGTGTTGGTGGCGGTGGTGTCAGTGTTGGTGGTGGAGGTGGGGGTGGTGGGAGTGGTGTTGCTGGTGGTGGTGATTGTAGAGATGGTTATGGTGGTAGCAGAGGTGGGGATGGTGGCAGAGGTGGTGGTGAGGTGTTGAAATTGGTGGTGATGGTGGTGTTGAAAGTGGTGGTGGCAGAGGTGGTGGTTGGTGGCCAAGGTGGTGGTGGTGATGATGGAGATGTTTTGGCTAGTTGTTCATAATCCGTTCTCATGTGAGATGATTCGCTGTCTAGAAATAAAAATATTATTTTGAATATCATGTAGGTCATATCAAAACATCCCACACTAGCTAGGTTAGTACTTGCTTTACATTTGGTGAACCTTCACGTGTCAGATAACAGGGTAGGGGGTGTGCTCTGCCAAATGGGGTTTGATTAACACGAGTGACTACTGCACCCACAGCCACACTTATTTGACCATCTCGGTCGCTACTTGTCATGCAGGCTCTGAAACCAAATAGGCAGGATGTGGTAGCTGGAAACCGTTTTGTATTTCAAAGGGCAATATGATTCTCTTGGTGGTTTAAATCTTGGAGCCCTGAACATTCACCAATAACTCTACTCTGCACAAAAATGATGTTTTTGAATGATTGTGTGTTCTGAAATAGATTTTTTGTGCTGAGTTCAGCGGTGCAATCGGTTTTTTCTCTAATACGTTAGATTTTTTAGAAAATCAAGAATGTGTGTCTCTTAAAAGTCACAGTCCAGAGTTAAAGTGAAATTACACCATTTTTTGTGGTCTAGCTACAGTATTTTGTTTGCTTTTTTGTTTCACAGGTGGTAACATCGAAAAGAGTGAGCTTCAAGTGTGTTGTATATAATCTGCCAATAGTAATTTGACAGCTTTTTGTTTCATAGGTTGTGACACTGGAAGGGGTGAACATCAAGAGTGTTGTATTCAATGCACTGAACTGAACATTTGCATGAAGTGGCAAATTGTGTATTCCACAACAATGTCTTCTCGTGGCAGCAAACATAACCCGGACACATTTTGTTACATATGTGGGAAGTGTATGTTAACTAAATATAGTACCATTCATAAAGAAACCTATTTTGAGCTTGTGTTTGGTGATAAAATTAAACCATGGGCATCTAGGAAGTCTGTAAAGCTTATGTGGAGGGTTTGAGGTTGTGGATGAATCGACAAAGAGAGAGATTTTGTTTCATTCCTCCAATGTTATGCAGGAAAAAATTAAACGTACTGATGATTACTATTTTTGTCAGTTTAAAGTGCAAGTATTCAATGCTAGGAACAAAAGTGACAGTGTATGCATATTTCAATCTGCAATGAGACTGATACCGAAATTTAGATTTCCAATCGAATGGGCTTGATAAAGACACGTTTTAATTTAATTGCCGGATATGAGATTTGCGATAAGTGTTGAGTAATAACATAAATAGATAATAGAGCAGGAAGTGTTGTAAGGTGAGCCAGATATGAGTAAATAATAGTCGTTAAATTTGTAGGATAAACACATTATTGGTTTGAAATTAACGAGTCATGACGTCATACTACATAGTTTAAATACACGTTCGAAAGTCAGGTCTGCTAACCTTAAAAGTCGCGCGATATATTTAATAAAATATAAAGTAAACATCGTTTAATCCTAAAAAGGTAATTATATATTCGAAATTCATAAAAGAACATGTTATAATAGAAAGGGACATTTCTAAATTGCGGGAAAAGGAAATAGCATTTTGGATACGAGGCTTTCTTGGATGACGTCATGACATTCAAAATTGGAGAGACGGTTTCTTAGCGTGGGTACGCCAGAAAGCGTCACCACTCGCCCCAGACCAGCACCGCACGTTGTGGAGTGCAGACGTGAGTGCGATTCTTCTGCGTGTAGCAGATCGGCATAGCTCCCGCAAGTATCTAAGATGCAATAAATAGTATGCAAAGGTTTTCTTGGGTTGTCTATCACACCTACACAGACCCGAGATAAAATAAAGAGATCTCAAGCTGAGCTAGCGGGAAAGAACCAAATCAACGGGCGAAAACGAGACCAACGACTACAGCTTCAAATGGCAACCCAACGTGTGGCGTCGAAAGAATGGACCAACCCCAAGACGACCGAGCCAGCATCGAACCAGCAGACAAGAAGGTGCCCAGCGTGTGAACATCTGTGAAACGTGTAGTGAACAAGTTTAAGTGCAGTTAAAAAAAAAAAAAAAAAAAAAAATAGTGAAATAGTGAAAATATTGAAAATTTTGGTGAGTAGAAAAACACATGTAAATAGCTTAGAAATGGAAGACAGTGATAGCGATTTTCTAGGTTTTGAGAGTCCGGAAATTGAGAAAAGTGTAAGTAGGATGGAAGAATATAGTCAAAATATAATCGGTAGCAGAATATGCCAAGAAGTAGAAGATCAGAACGTTAGAGAAACACCTAGAGGTAGCTCAGAAATGTTTAGTACTAATTCAGAAAGGCCAGTGATTATGTCAGAAATAGAGAATATGTTTCAAAAGATAATGAAAAAGATGAGTACAGAGTTAAGTCAAAAGATAATAGATGAAACTAGTAAAGAATTAAGAACAGTGAAAATGATGAGTACAGAGTTAAGTCAAAAGATAGATGAAACTAGTATAGAGTTAGGACAGAAACTAGAGAAGGGACAACAGGAATTGGGAATGCAATTGGAAAATCAGAAGAGAGCTTTAGAAACCTTTAGGGAAGAAGTTAGGGAGGAAATTAATAAAGTTAGTAGTGTAGTAAAAGAAAATAGAGAACAGGTTAAGGGAGAATTAGAGACAATAAGGCAAGAAGTAAAGAATTCTGAAAAGAAATTAGGTCAACAAGTTAGTGAACAATTAGAGAAAGAAAGGGAAAGAGTAACATATAAATTAGACAAACAAAGGGAAGAGGTAGTACAAAGGTTAGATAAAGACAGGGAAGAAATTAGAGAAGAGCTACAGGGGTGTAAAGTTAGAATGGAAAGATCTGATGTAGAAAGTGAAAGGCAGGCTAGAAATTTGGAGGATGTTACAGACAAAATAAAAGGAGTAGTGACAGAAATTACTCAGGTAAAAGAGGCCTTAGAAAATTTGAAATTAAATGAAAATGCATGTAATCACAGCAATCTTAGTAATGAAGTTGCAAGAAACGAGGCAATACCAGGTGTATCAGCTGACATTTCGATGCAAAATAGGGGTAACAGTAATTCCCATTCTGATCTCGGAAATAGCTCAGGGATAGGTGACAATTCAAATTTACATTGGCCTAACCATGTCTTAAATGAAATGACACCTCCAGTTTTTGAAAATGAAGATTCAGATGATCCTAAAGCCTTTTTAGAAGGGTTACAAGAGTACTTCACGGTGAAACGTATACCGGAGGAGTACAAGATGGTGATAGTAAGAAAATGCCTAAAGGGTAATGCTGCTAATTGGCTAGGCCTTTCTATGGGTAACAATAATGATTACAGGACCTTTAGAAACATCTTTTTAACCAGATATTGGGGAGCTAGTAGGCAGGCTAATATTAGAGTTGAATTAAGCAATGGAAAGTTTAATCCTAGATCGGAGGAATCGATGGTCAACTATTTTATGAGAATAGCGAGAAAATCGAAGATGTTGGATCCTCCCTTAGATGAAAAAGATTTAATAAATATAGTTACTCCACATTTTCCGGAAACGCTTCAACACTACCTAATCATAGCCCGACCCGATAGCATTGCAGCTATGATCGAATTATTATCAGCCTTAGAAGTCAATAAGCCAAAACACGCATTTGGAAATAAATATGAAGGAAACGAAACTGTCAATTCTTTCGGGCAAGGGGCACAGTATTATCAGAATAGAAGTGAGATTAGGGAAAGATATAAAGGACCAGTACCAAGGATGGAATCGTTCCGGTGGGAAAATCAAGGTAGATATAACCAGGAAGGGCATCACCAAAATAGAAATGGTAATCTAAGGGGAAGAAATATAAGGGTGAATTATATGAATACAAATAGATTTGATCGAGGTAGACGGGGTCGTTATTTTGGACATAGTAGAAATTCAAATGATGGGTCTTGGACAAACGGAGATAATGAGTTTAGACCGAGGTCACCAAGACAGGGAGAAAGGTATTCTAATGGACGAAATTCCCCCGAAAATGCGGAAATGGTTGAGGCCATTAACACGGTCAAAAACATGGTAGGAAGTAACCCCGATTTAATGCAGGAAAACAGAAGTAACAATTCGGGAAATAGTACAGGAGCAATACATAAAAATCAGGGAAACGCCAGACCCGGTCAAACGCGCCTTCAGTGAGAACTGGGTATCCTAGTAATGATTGTGATAAGTACTCGGAAATAAATAGTCCTGGAAGGCAAATGATGATACAAAAGAAAAGAGAATGGAAAAATAGAATCGACGAAAACGAAAAAGTAGGAGAACCACCTAAAATCAAAATTGGAGTAAATGGAAAACAATACAATGCAATTATAGATACGGGGGCAAATAGCACAGTATGCTCACAAAATTTTTATGATAATTTACAAAGTAGTGGTTTTAAAGTAATGTCTTTACCAGTTAATGGGATATATTGCTCGCTAGCTGTGGGAAAACGAAAAGAGAGAGTAAAATTTCAAGCAATGATAAATATTGAAATAAATGGGAGAATACTAGGAATTTTATTTCTGATTGTAGGAAGACTTGTGACAGATATTATAATAGGTTGTGATTGTCTTTATGCCTGGGAAGCTGTGGTGAATTTTAAAAACATGATTCTAGAAATGAAAGTTGAAGATGAGACCATTATAGTGCCTTTTGTGGAAGATAGTAGTTCAGAAACTATTGTACGAGAAAAAGAGGAAGAAGAAATCCAAGGGGATACATTCTTTGTAGAATATGTTAAAGTAGGAGCTATGGAATTAACTGAAGTAAATGTCAAAGAGTACAGTGTCGATAATAAAGAAAATGTAGAATGGGATAAAAATGATTTCATAGACAATTTGAGGTTTTCTGACGCAACTAGGTACTATGATAGGGAGAGTAGTGGAGACTTAGAAGAATTGTTGAGGGAAAAGGTAACTCAGGCTGATCAACTAAATGAACAACAGAGGGATAAACTGTTTGAAATATTAATCCGAAATAGAAGTATTCTCTGAGAAACCTGGTAAATGTAATATTTATACTCATTCGTTTGAGATGATACCCATCAAACCTTTTACACATAAAGCGAGAGCTATCCCTAGTACAATAAGAGAAGAGGTAGATGCAGTTATAAAGTCAATGTTAGAAGATGAGGTTATTGAGATTTCGAATTCAGAATTTGTGAATCCCCTATGTATTGTAAATAAGGCCAATGGAAAGATTAGGGTGACATTAGATGCGAGAAAACTAAATTATTGTTCATCATACTTTCCATCAGGGAATCCAACAGAACATGTCCTCCGAGATATAGGAATTTATTTACGTGTACTTACACATCATAATCACAAGGATTGGGTGAAATATTGTCCATTGATAGAAAAGATTATCAATCACACCATTAATGTAACTACTGGGTTTGCACCAATAAAATTAATGTTAGGAATTGAACCAGAACCAATATTGATCGGGGTACCAAAAACACTGAAAATTAATGACATTCAGTTAAGTGAAGAAGAAAGAGCGAAAATTGCTTTTGAACGAATCAAGAAAAAGGCAGAGAAGCGAAAATTAAAGAAAAAGAGTAGAAAACATAAATGGGAACCTAAGATAGGCGATTGGGTACTAGTTAAAGACCATAAGTTATCAAGTGCCTTGCGAGGTAGGAACAAAAGGATGGAATTGTTATATAAAGGTCCTGCAGAAATTATATCCAAATTTGGTTATCATACCTATGAATTAAAAGATGTTAAAAATGAAAAATGTCTGGGAAGGTGGCATAAACAACTCCTTCGACCATACAAGAAACCGTGTGGTACCTTGGAACCTTGATTTCATGTAAAAAAAAAAAAAAATTCGAAGTGTCATTTGTCTATTGGCGCCCAATCAGCTTTGAGATAAAATTTAAATGTTAGCTTACTGGAAAATCATATATATTGGTCAGGTACTTACATATTCATGAAAAATGCAGAATGTGAATTGCTATATACTACAAAGAGCTTAAAAATATATTGTATAGAGCTCACAATAACAGCTTCAGAAAGATTGTTAAAATGTTCATCTCCGCATAGAGAGAAAACAGAATATTTACTTTGTAAACATTTGTTAAAATATTTAGATGTATAGATAGTTATCACAGCAAGACAAAGAAAGAACTTGTCTGAAGAGTGTAATGGATTTATATAAATATATGTACACTTTAGTGCTTAAAGGATCTAGTACAGATATGTGTTACAATAACAAAAGTGAAAAATCACAGTGCAAGTGATAGTGAGAGCGAAGTGAGCAAACATGAACTAAAAGAAGGAAGTATAAAGAAAGACTCTTGAAATTTAACCTTTATATAAGAGCTTCACAGAAGAAACCATAACATATTGTAATTAGTATTTAAGGATTAATGTTTAGTCAAGTGTACAATTGTTTGTCATGTTAAAAAGATTAATGAGAAGATATGTTAATAACCAATTTCAAAACAGTGTAATTGAAAATTGTATATAATGGGAGTGTTGCCGATTATTCAAAATACAGGAGTAATTTTTAATTTTTTCTTTCGGGCAAGACATTTACATTATTTTATTATGAAATAATAAAATAACATAAATGGGGGCATTTGATACCGAAATTTAGATTTCCAATCGAATGGGCTTGATAAAGACACGTTTTAATTTAATTGCCGGATATGAGATTTGCGATAAGTGTTGAGTAATAACATAAATAGATAATAGAGCAGGAAGTGTTGTAAGGTGAGCCAGATATGAGTAAATAATAGTCGTTAAATTTGTAGGATAAACGCATTATTGGTTTGAAATTAACGAGTCATGACGTCATACTACATAGTTTAAATACACGTTCGAAAGTCAGGTCTGCTAACCTTAAAAGTCGCGCGATATATTTAATAAAATATAAAGTAAACATCGTTTAATCCTAAAAAGGTAATTATATATTCGAAATTCATAAAAGAACATGTTATAATAGAAAGGGACATTTCTAAATTGCGGGAAAAGGAAATAGCATTTTGGATACGAGGCTTTCTTGGATGACGTCATGACATTCAAAATTGGAGAGACGGTTTCTTAGCGTGGGTACGCCAGAAAGCGTCACCACTCGCCCCAGACCAGCACCGCACGTTGTGGAGTGCAGACGTGAGTGCGATTCTTCTGCGTGTAGCAGATCGGCATAGCTCCCGCAAGTATCTAAGATGCAATAAATAGTATGCAAAGGTTTTCTTGGGTTGTCTATCACACCTACGCAGACCCGAGATAAAATAAAGAGATCTCAAGCTGAGCTAGCGGGAAAGAACCAAATCAACGGGCGAAAACGAGACCAACGACTACAGCTTCAAGACCAATCAAATAGGACAAAAACTTTGCTATTTCTACCCATCCATCTTCAAACTGTACATTGCCTCTAAAATAAATTTTGTAAGTGACACAACAGACATCAGTGAGTCAGATACAGACGAGTTTGTAGCAAGTAAATGTGGCAATACCTCACACTTATTTAGTCAGACCACACTGAATGGCATGGTAAGTGATCTTGCTTAACCATTGGCTTCTTCAGTCAACAAACAGACATTTATTGTTACCTGGCACTGAAGTTTCATGTTACAGATCCCATGAACAAAAATAATTTCTTAAATTGCAGAGGCAAGGGACACGATCTTCTGCAATGATATACTGAAACTTGTAATGTGGCTTGATGAGAAATATAAATATATATTATAAATTATAATAATATAAATTGCTTATATGTAACTTCTGAATGAAGGAGTTTCATAGATTCTTCTGTAACCAGTCTGGAAGATGTTTCACTCCACAATGGTAACAACCTTGGATCTGTACCAATTGATTATTCTTTTACTTGAAAGAATCATATCAGCGTTTGCAGTTTCTAATGCAGAGCGTGAAGTAATCCAAATATGGGTGGGCTTTACGTGGTGACATCAAAGTTATCAAACTTTTACTGGGACTACAGATGAGGTACACAAAAATACCTTGCTTCCTGTGTAAATGGGATAGTTAAGACGGGCAAAACTAGTGACAAAAGCGGGGATGGTCAACCAGAGAATTCTTGACATTCAGAGTCAAGATTGTTATGCATGTGACCTTTGTGGACCTCATCAAATTCCTTTTCCCTCCACTTCACATAAAATTGGATATCATGAGCCAATTTGTATGAACCCTAGATAAGAACAATGAGTATTTTAATGGCAAGTGTAATGCTTATTACATTACCCTAAATAAACTGAAAGTAGATGTTTTTACTGGACCTCAGTTCATAAACATCATGTGCAAACTGATTTTGAGGATACAATGCTCTAAACAGAAATTAAAGACTGGCATAGCTACAAAGGTGTAAAAACTCCTAGGAAACAGGAGTTGTTCAGATTACAAAATCATTGTGAACACCACGTTGGAAAATTTAAGAAAAGTAGATTGAAGTAACACTTCCAGTCTTTTAAGATGCTCACATTGACTATTTTCCAGATTGTTGTCTTCTATTTTACAGCGAGGAACAGGGTGAGCATTTTCACCAAGATTTTAAAGGCATTGAAAGAAGATACCATGGTGGTTGGGTTGTTAACATGATGGCAGACTAATGTTGGTCCCTAAAAGAGGAAAGTACATCTCAGGCTTATGGAAGAAATATACAAATAAGAAAATATGTGCCTTTAAAATAACACCAGTTATATAAATTGTTGGTACTTCTTGTGAAATATACCTACATTATGTTTACAACTACAAAATAACATACTGAATTCTAATATACCCCACAGTATTGTAATGATCTTGCAGAATGGTATAAATGTGTATACTGGTAATGCGTAAATATTATTTGTTTAGTTTCTTTTAAAACCTGGACATAGTAGAAGAAAACTGATAATATATGGAATCAGCACCATAAAATTAGAGAGGAACTGCATCCAAAACTAAAACATCATTTTCTTTAAAAAATGCAAAGCAGTGTAACCGTCAATCATTGTAAGCAATTGCTTTACAAAGTTCTTCCGAAGTAACGTTAAAATTAAATATGCATGAAGCAGCCTTTTCTTCTTTCTCCTTCACTTCTCCTTCCAACCTCTCTAATATTTTCCAGAACACTCACTACATGCCAATTTATACAGCCACTGGAATTTTCCAGATAGTTCTAGAATGTTTGGGAGGTAGGGAAAAATAAAATAAAAATCCATATAATAACCCTGGCACCTAATTACTTAAACCAGGGATAATATGGCAGATTGCTAACATTTATTTATTCTACACATTCATACATAAAACATACTTTACAGATAAAATTATAAAAATAAAAATACAAATATATATATATCAAATTATAAAGTAATGCAAAAAATAAAAATATGTTCCAAAAATTACTATATATAACATAAAGGAAAAGAAATAAAAGGCATAAAATACGAGAAAAATTTTTTTACAAGAATTATCTCCTCAATGCAAAAAATAAAAACATAAATTATAACATTTCACACATGATCACTCTCAAAAAAATACAAATACTACTAAATAATGACAATTCATTCTACCACTCATAATACTCTACACAATCATAATAGGGAGTTAGGGAGGAAATATTTGCAGAACAAACGCATCATCTCCCAATAGCACTTTTGGTGCTTATGCTGGATGATATCAGTTATCTTTCAAAATGCTGGTCGGTGGGTCGGCACCTATTCCTGCCTAAGAGTTGGTTGCCCAAGCAGCTATGCATATGGAGTAAGCCAATCAAAATGAACCACCACCACACATGGGAGCCCCCCTTGGAAATTAATTAATTTAATATGCCATCAATTACTATCAGACTATTGTTTTAATTCTGAAGGAAAAAAACAGTTTTTATTTATCACAAGTTAATATGCTTATCCTGAACGAATACTATAACTCATATCTTTTACAGTTTTGGACAAGCGAATAATGAATTAATATTGTTTGATTGCAAACTTTCAACATGTGGCCCTCCCCTAAAAAAAGTGTCGATGCCCATGGAACCACCACGAACTTCACTTGGGGTTGATGTCGGTAGTATACCACATCGTTGATAGAAGTATGAGCTGTACCAGTAGGGAAGCAATTTTGGAAACTTCCCTTTAGTCCTCGTGGCACTATAGACCATGTGAGGTCCCTCTCCTAGAATCCAGCACTGTTCGCAAGATGGTCATAGCATGCCTTCAACCCAGGCATGTCAAACCTCACTCCCAGGGTGTGAAGAGAGGGGTCTACCCCTCCTTAACTGCAGTAGCACGCGCTCTTAGAACCGGTTTTCGCTTTGTTTTTCCCGTTTTCCGATTCGATCATCACGGAGGGAGGGAAAATAGGGGAAAATTTTTCACGCCTGGTGAGTGCTGTTTGACACCCCTGCTTCAACCGGTCACTTGCCAGCTTCAGATGCTCCCTGACGAGAGAGTACCCCGACATAATCTGTTGCCGGTTGGTCAGTATCAGGAGATGTGCCGAACAACAGATCACATGATACCCATAGTTCCCGTCGGAATAACCTTGCTGACCTGTGTCATGCAAGTGGATTCGTATACTGCTGCTCGGTAGGTCGGGAGAAATAACGCGCACGAACATAGCCTCGCTGATGGCTGAATACCACTTTTTGGAGGTGTTCATCAACCGTCTTGATATTAGGCCCCCACTCTTATGCCGGTTAAGCTGTTGAGATTGGCGCCACTTATCGTCATTCACAGACATCACAGCTTCTGCCGAAAACAGTGGCTCTTCCGGCCGTCAGCTTTGCCACCTTAATGTGGACGGCAGTCGCCAGGGCAACCGCGTTATTGACGAAATGGTGTTGTTAGAAGCTGCAATTTCACCTTCTGGTCTATTGCCCTGCTGATTAACGAATTAGCTGCCTCTTTGAATATATAATCTGGTGGTAAAGCTTACAAGCCCAGTGTGCCTTGTTGCTCCACCTCCATGACGAATTCTTGTTATACTATTAAAACTGACGCAAAACTTGTGGGATTGTGGCTCTCACCGTCAATCCAGCCGGTGAGCCTAGGGATTGTTTATTGCTTACCTCATCGGGGTTAGTGAAATGATATTTGTGTTTAGTGACAGCTCGTACCTCGTACATTCTGCATTGAAAGTTTTTCGTGTGCTGTATTGTGAAAGAGAACACTATTAGTGCTTATATAGTATTTGTGACTATAATAATGGCTCCTACATTTTCAAAGTTAAGTGGCAAGGTATTGCAGAGTCAGAGCAAGAAAATTGTAAATGTCCACGACTTCATGAAGCAAGAGAAAGGAGGTATATGTTCACCCGAGTTTCACAAAAGTCTGAGGAGAGTAAATGAAACAGCCAAATTAACTGGTGTTTCGCTGCGTTCCGTTTCCGGAGTCCTCAAAGATAAACAAAAGCACGTGGATGAAGGAATGCCATTTGATACACCTGGGAAGAAACATGAAGTCCCCAGACGCGTAACAGAAATAGATAACTTCGATAAATGCGTCATTCGGCATACAATACAAAATTTCTATGTGGAAGGAAAAACTGTGCCAACATTAAACAGATTATTGATCAAATTGAAGGATACGATAAACTTTCAAGGCAGTGCTACACGTCTTAGAACAATTATAAAATATTTAGGGTTCAAGTGGGAAAAACAGGAAATAAAATCAAATAGGCGAATTCTAATAGAAAAACATTGCATACGATCTCTGCGGTGAACGTACCTCACTCTTCTCCGCAAGTACAGATCCGAAGGTTGGATTATACTGTATAAAGATGAGTCATATATTCACAGCAGTCATACAACACCCAGAATGTGGAGTGATGCTAGTGGAATAGGACTGCACGCACCTGTTACCAACTTATCATCGTCCATGCCGGTGGAAAGCTCGTCTTCGTTCCAAATGCGCTTCTCATTTACAAGTCGCACACAAAGATCTGGAGGTTTTCATCAGGAAAGGAATTCAGAAAATTACATAAAGTGGATCAAAACCATATTGATACCTAATATGCCCGCTAATTCCGTTCTGATTGTAGACAATGCTTCTTGCCACAACACTCAGGTGGACAAACCACCGACCTCAAATTCTTTGAAAGAAGAAATGTGAGTTTGGTCATTTAAACGTAATGCAGCTTTCGACGAAACCATGAATAAAACCCAACTGTATGACCTAATTAAAGCAACAAACCACTTCAGAAGCCATATATACTTGAACAGCTATTAACATAACATGGTCATAGTGTACTTAGACTGCCACCATATCACCCACATTAAAATCCATTTGAATTAATCTGGGCTGACGTTGAAAAAGTGCAGAAATGCAGAAATGTTACTTCTAAGTTAAAAGATGTGGAACAGTTTTGTCGCCAGGGATTTCCAAAATCTGGAAGTCCAGAATGGGAAAATGTATGTCGACATGTTGAAAAAATTGAAAATCACTATTTCGAAAAAGATGGAATAGTAGAAAAACATGTGAGAAGAATTCTTATTCAGGACAATGGTGCAGAAAGTAGCGACAGCAGTGACAACGCCTGTGATGCTTGCGATAGTGTAGAGGAAGGGATTTCAGGTGTGGAAAGTTTGGAGGCAGATAATTGACACAGTGCTTATGCTAAGTAAAGTTCGTGCAATGAAACAGTGATATATTTAAATAAAATATACACTAAAATTTTAACAATAAATATACATTTAATAGTGCGGCGCAGTGTGGTTTAGTGCATAATAAAGAGTACGTCTATTTGACATTGACTATCCCAGACACTACTCCAGCATGCAATCGCCCGGTTGCAACCGGAACGTGGAACCATCTTCCGAGCTATCATTAAGGTTTTCACATGTCTAGATCCATTGGGGCAACTTTACCTTCAGCATAAGCCGTTAAGTGGTGGCCAAGAGATGCTTTCCATAACGCAATAATCAGCTGAGCCTTCGGCGGGGAAGGCGCAAAAGGTTCCCGCTACTTGTCCCTGCAGGGCAACCAAAATCTGTGCTATCTATTGAGGGTAGTAATTGCGCTTAAACACAGACCAGGTTGAAGTACTGTCAAAATTCGGTGGCTTCATTGCTTTTGTACTAGGTGATACCGTAATCCTGGGGCCTTCTAGAACTTCAGTAGGGATCTTACCTTCAAGGTCGCGGCGGAGATTCTCCACTGCTGCGTCCACAGTTTTCTTATTTTCTTTCCTCTCTTGGTGTAATTGTTTTTCTTGCTCATCTAGACTTTTTTTTTTTTTTTTTCTGGTCTTCCTTAAGATTCTACATCCCCCCATTTCATTTCCTTCTTAATCCTCAATTAATTTTCTCCACTCCGGATTTCATAGCCCTCACTTCACTTAATAATTGTCACAGTATTTGTGCCATCGTGATGTTTATATCCCAGTGCTGACATCAATGTGCTTTGTCCACACTCTAGCGGTGTGGCGGCGCATGGAAATACCATGAAGAAGGCTCTTCTTCTTTCCGTTTCACTCGCTGGGGAGTCGAACTCAGGACCTCTCTAATCTCTTGCACTAGTAGCACTAAGTGTATGTCATCACGCTCGCTTATATAGCCGCTATAATTTTCAGAGAACCCTAGAATGTTCGGTAGGCGGAGAGAAAGAAGGTTCCAGTTCAATCCTGATATTTTCCGTTAGCACTTCTGGTGTTTACGCTTCTGGTATGCACTTATCTTTTCAATCGATCAGTCGGTCGGTCGGTCGGTCGGTCGGTCGATCCCTATTATGCGATATCTGATGCCATAGGTGCGTCATAGTATATAATACGCGTCTGTTAGATCATATAACAAAATCTGCCAGCATACTATCTTGACTGCCTCTTTAAGAACCCAGAAAGGTGCACTCATTTTCCATCCTATTAGGATCGTTTATACTTCCACATCAAGTTATTTTGCTGTCCGCTTCCACACTTTGTTTTTTAATCTATTTCGATTGTCCAGTGCGTCTAAATGCTGCCGTAAGCCATCTCTGAGTCGACATTGTAAGTTTGTTATATCACAGGACTGGAGAACAGTGCTCACAAGGTGTTAAGTCATGCCCCTACTTCCTCACCCTTCGTGACCAATAAAGTGGAAAGCCGGGATAACAAAAGAGAAAGCCGGTTCCACCTAATGCGTGTGTATGTATGTGTGCTAGGTAAGGAGCGTAGAGACCACACTGCTCACGCCTTGGAGTACTGCTCCCCGGGCCTGTTACATATATCTTATGAAATAGATGAAAACAGAGTCAAAAGGAAACATACAAGAGAAGAAACTTGTACCAATGTCAACCTATCTTACGCTATACAAATTGCAGGGTATACGGTATACTACATCTAAATAATACAATAGAAGACGCTCATTCGTCCTAAGGAAAAAGGGGAAAGAAAAAAAAAAGAGCAGACTCTGGAAGCGTATATTTATCTATGTCTAACCACTCGGCCACCAGATCATATTGGATAGTTGAGACCCAGTATGAGAAATAACAACAGAACGACGCTAAACTCACGCATTCCGTGACACCATTGCGAACCGGCCGCGGAAACCACATGGACTTAGACAAATATACGCTTCCAAAGTCAGCTCTTTTTTTTTTTTTTTTGTCTTAGGGTGTATATATGCGACACGTCAAAACAAACAGAGCTACTCATTTCGTTTACAAAACACATAGATAAATAATGCTAACAAAAGATAATATTTGTCTAAATGAACGTCATCTACGGCAATGGCGACCAATGGTCCCAAAGAAAGGCGGGCCGATTAACATTGTTGGTACTCCCGCCCCCAAATAATTGACGGAATTAAATTTGGACTACTTAAGAGTATGTATACTCTAAGAATTTACTGTCAGTAATAATCATAAGTACTAAATTAGTACGTCAATTTACGCAGGTACCTAAGACGAAGCAACTTGCTGCTGTAATTCGCTGAAGATCAAGTATTAATTACATAATTGCGTTTCGACTACTAAAAGTATGAGCATGAACTATACATTTAGAATGTCACATGTCCAACAAACGTCCTTCAGTGTTGAAATAAATTGAGTTTCAGAGAGTCAACAGTACAAATATCATAACGCCTTTTTCATTATTCATTGTTTTGGCTTCGTTATGTATGTTGCAAGTGCAGATACCTAACTCTATTTAATTTTGAACCGAGATACATTTTTTGATTCTTTTAAAAGTAATGGTTAACATATCTTAGTTTTATACGCTATGATTCATGTTACTAAAAATAATATGTATACATGTGTTAGTCGAAATATATCGACAGATGTAATGAAAATTCTCTCTATATTTTAGTGTACTATCTTTCACAAAAGTAAACACCCACCTTCTGTGAGACCTGCATGAAGGGTCACCTAATGCTCAGGCGTACCTAAATAGATGGTATGATAATGAAATCAGTCATATACATATGATTCCCTTGCTGTTCAGAGCGGATGGCAGCCATTGCCTCACCTCGCAACTTTGAAAAGTGAAATTTCAGCAATCACTCTAAATTAAAGCATAAATATTGCAAATTCAAGGTTACTACGTCTGCAGAAAATATGTTACCACAGGTTTCTGATTAAATAGTGGACCAGAAGTTAAAAACGATGTAACTGTTGAGCTCTTTGCTCACCAAAGTAAGCTTAATAATCCACTGTAAATATATGTTAGCCGAGAGCGTTAGAACAGTTTGACGTGTACCCAGAGTGATCCAGTGAACGTGGATCGAATCCCACCCACCACAAAATTATTTCTCCCTTTCCTTTGATGTTTGGAGTGTTATTCTCGCATAGTATTATACTTGTGTCGTATTATTGCATAAAAAGGTATAAATTAATGTAATCATATCTAGGGATTTGATTTTCTAAAATAATGTTTTTTTATTGTGGATGAAACGTTTTATTTCTCGTGCATTTTTAACATGAACAAGATATAGCGCTTTCTTATAAATCCATTGCAAGCTAACGAAGCATTCACAGCACACGACGGAAGTAAATTCTTTAATATATTAGCAACCGTCGACATTTATAGAAAAATACCTTTGAATGTGGCTTATTTAAAAGAAAATATTAGATATTAATTTGTAGAGGAATGATTGACAGTTGAAATAGGCGTATTCCCTGTGTTGTCTAATTTCAAATGTCAAATGTCAAATGTCAAATGTCAAATTTCAATCGTATTGCAGCAATATGATAATATTGTATAGTAATATATTTGGTCCAGGTTATGTAAATAACGATGTTCCCATTAAAACAGAAAGACAGGGGAGAAAGAATTTTGCAGTGGGCGGGATTCGATCCACGTTCATACTGCAACTCTGGTTACGCGTTGAACTGTTCTAACGCTCTCGGCTAACACTGCCTTGGACACGCCTGAGAACTAGGTGACCCTTCACGCAGGTCTCACTGAAGGTGGGTATTTACTTTCGTATAAGATAGTACATTTAAAGCCATGATAGACTTAAAGGGCCGAAGAAATTTTCGCTAACAAGGGGGAAAATACCGAAAAGCAGGTACAAATATTGCTGTATTACGATCATGAAACACTTCCCACTTGCTGTTTTTCAACAGAGGTACAAGATGCTTACCGGTTGTAAGTGTGCAATTTTTCATAAGCAACACAAGAAAGATATAATTAACTAATCACCTACTTGCTCTTTATAATTTTTCTATTTTGCACGGGCACATTTTGCATACAGAAGTTTAAACACCAAGAATCTGAACGAAATGTGGAACAAAACCTCTGTTTTAGGGACAAAAATTGGGAAAATGAAACGGTCATCAGAAGCAGAAATCTTAATTGCAGTGGCGTATATTGTGGGCTATCAAAGCTATCACTGAAGCCCATATTTAAAGTAAACTAGAAATTAATACATAATGTTAATAATAATTGTAATACTAGCCAGTTTCCCTTATGAAGAGTTAGCGCGTAGGATGGAATATGTCTCGTTCTCTACCATTGAACAGAGGGGAGAACAGGGCTTCGGATGCTTGCTGCCGCAGCCTTCACTACGATGCGGGAAGAGAGGCGAGGTGGCAGAATGCAGGAATAAGGACGCCAAGGCTTCGGAATCCCGTGTCGTTATACTCACGAGCGTCTCTGAAATGTGCCGTTTGAACACGACTGGTTGCATAGCAGTAGCACGTGGGGTTAAAAGCAAGCGTGAATGTGTTTTTAATTGTGCGATTGTAACGGTCCTCAACAGCTGTATTAGTATTATCTATTTCATTGTGTACAGTATACCAAGACAGTTGCTAGTGCTAATGCTTCGAAATGGATGAACAATGTGCAGTAAAACAGTTAGAGAAACGACCATACTCGCAGTTGAAATACGAGGATAAATTAGTGATAGCAAAACAGGGAAGGCCTACTGCAACTCTTCCACACTTGTATTGTGAGCAGAAGCAAAAGAAATAAAAATACTTACAAATGGTATGTTAATATAAACGATTATGATAAGTATGTGTGGCTGACTGGTTCATGCGAATTAAATCAACTTTATTGCTGGCTATGCTTGTTGTTTACAACCGAGAAAACCCCTGGAATACGACGACTTTCGTAAATTTAAACTATTTAATCCCAGCTTTGGGTAAATATAAGAGATCAATAACGCATATAAAATCTTTTACAACTTTAAAAGCTTTCAAAACTCAACGGACAGACCATTCCTTGAACTATCAGAACAAATTGTTGATTGTTTGTATAATAAAAATATTAAAGAAAACAGAAATGTACTAAATTGATTGATTGATTGATCGATGCAGTTCTTATACTTCCCCAATCGGTGAATTTTATTAAGGGAACCAGACAATTCTTGGTTTCTCTTAACCCTTTCATGCCTGGTGCGTCTTATAAGATGCATAGGCTTTTTTTCCTATTTGTACTAGTTTTAACTTTTTTTTCTGCTATATTCTTGTTGTACTGTCTGTCACCAATTAAAAATACTTATTTGAGACGGTTTGAATTGTAAAACATTATTTTTTTTACAATTTATATTGTAGTGTTTTTTTTTCTTCTTCTTTTTTTTTTAAGAAAAGAAAAAAAAATCCATGCAACCGCAGTCAAATGCCAGCAGGCCGAGGGTCTCCCAGACCGCCTAATCTAAACCGGTTTCGAATTAGAGGAAGAACGGCATATGCAGCAAAATAATTCAGGCATGAAAGAGTTAATGGTTTACCCACTCTTTTCTCACATTCCACTTTATGTAAATTTCAGATTACAAGTTGTATACCTGAAGATTGCAATTTATTACATTTTCATGTAGTGCAGAACAAATTATAATGTATACGGTATTCATATTACACTTTATTTAATCTTTGACCTATCTAGTAAGATAATGCTAACAAAATCCGTGTATACTTAAGCTAAACGAAGCTAAACATGGGAATGAAGCAAAATGAAGTTTCAAAAAATAAATACAAGTATATACGCACAAAAATATAGCGTGGTCCTACCAGGTCGCGCGCGTGTGCCTAACGGAGGGTTAATCAACAAGCCCTTGTTGCCCAGAGCTGGTATGTAGGCCTAGTGATAGCCCAAGTCACAATCCCAGCATACGCCACTGAAGTGAGCATAGACTGAATGAGATCGATGCCTAAGTGCAACAGAAAGCATGAAGAAACTCTGTTAGCTGTGATTGCACATTGTCCAGAGCTAGTGATAGCCCATGTCACAATCCCAGCATACGCCACTGAAGTGAGCATAGACAGAATGAGATCGATGCCTAAGTGCAACAGAAAGCATGAAGAAACTCTGTCAGCTGTGATTGCACATTGTCCAGAGCTGGTACGTACACCTAGTGACAGCCCATGTCACAATCCCAGCATACGCCACTGAAGTGAGCATAGACAGAATGAGATCGATGCCTAAGTGCAACAGAAAGCATGAAGAAACTCTGTCAGCTGTGACCGCACACTGTCCAGAGCTAGTGATAGTCCATGTCACAATCCCAGCACACGCCACTGAAGTGAGCATAGACTGAATGAGATCGATGCCTAAGTGCAACAGAAAGCATGAAGAAACTCTGTCAGCTGTGACCGCACATTGTCCAGAGCTGGTACGTACACCTAGTGATAGTCCATGTCATAATCCCAGCATACGCCACTGAAGTGAGCATAGACTGAATGAGATCGATGCCTAAGTGCAACAGAAAGCATGAAGAAACTCTGTCAGCTGTGATTGCACATTGTCCAGAGCTAGTGATAGCCCATGTCACAATCCCAGCACACGCCACTGAAGTGAGCATAGACTGAATGAGATCGATGCCTAAGTGCAACAGAAAGCATGAAGAAACTCTGTCAGCTGTGACCGCACATTGTCCAGAGCTGGTACGTACACCTAGTGATAGTCCATGTCATAATCCCAGCATACGCCACTGAAGTGAGCATAGACTGAATGAGATCGATGCCTAAGTGCAACAGAAAGCATGAAGAAACTCTGTCAGCTGTGACCGCACATTGTCCAGAGCTGGTACGTACACCTAGTGGCAGCCCAAGTCACAATCCCAGCACACGCCACTGAAGTGAGCATAGACTGAACGAGATCGATGCCTAAGTGCAACAGAAAGCATGAAGAAGCTCTGTCAGCTGTGATTGCACATTGTCCAGAGCTGGTACGTACACCTAGTGGCAGCCCAAGTCACAATCCCAGCACACGCCACTGAAGTGAGCATAGACTGAATGAGATCGATGCCTAAGTGCAACAGAAAGCATGAAGAAGCTCTGTCAGCTGTGATTGCACATTGTCCAGAGCTGGTACGTACACCTAGTGATTGCCCAAGTCACAATCCCAGCATACGCCACTGAAGTGAGCATAGACTGAATGAGATCGATGCCTAAGTGCAACAGAAAGCATGAAGAAACTCTTATCAGCTGTGACCGCACATTGTCCAGAGCTGGTACGTACACCTAGTGACAGCCCATGTCACAATGTCATAATATGCCACTGCTTGACTGGTACTGGATATCATGAAATGCCCTCTTTTCATTGACGCAATGAATTGGAGGGAGGGGGGGGGGGATCAAACAGCTCTACGAACGAAATCTTCTGTGTCACTGCTCCTGACTAGGCGACTCCCGGAGGGAGAGGTGAGGTCAGAGGATACTAAGGGTAACGGGACTGAGGAGAGGCGATAGCAGAGGGCAGGGTCTCTAACAACATACGTTTTAAACGCGCAGGAGGATTTACAGAAAGTATATTACGTGCCATGCACGCCAAAACTCCCTCCCAGCCTTACAACCCTGAAACAGCCAATTCCGATGAAAGGTGAAGTGAAATGGACGGACAGGAAATTCCAGGGGTATAATTATTCTTCCAGCGTTGGAGGAAATCACCGAAAAACCTATGTCCTCCCAAATGTGGACCACAGATCCTACCGCCAGGAGGTGTCCCACTCGGTTTCTTTTTATTAATATTTCCTGTTATAGTACATATAACGTACAGTGTAGATACTTTGCATATTCCAGAGGAAAATTCATAGCACTTATAACTTCATGCCCCAGCCATTTAGCATTTTTTTTTTTGAATCGTCTAATCTCTTCCACGTTTGCACATAATTATTCTTTACATAATGGAAGTGGATGGAGAAAGGTTATTTTCTCTTGGTATTATACCCTCTAATGACTGTGAGTCGGGTATGCGATGCCAATGTTCCGAGTTTTAAAGGTGACCCCAGTGAATGAGAGAGAGCGAGAGATACGTGGGCCATCCCACAAGTTGATGAAAAGGAGCAGAGAAAGGTAACCCTTATACAGAAACCCTGACGCATCTTCGCCTTACATGATCTGGACTGCCCCGCTGCAGCTTGCTGCATAAAGTGGAAATTTGTTTACCGCGTCCGCATAAGACATGTAAGAAACTAGCATTTATGTTTACTGCGCCCGCACAACATAGCTCCAACAAATTACAATTTATTTGTTTATTCTATAAGCTGTGCTCATTTAGTTTCGTATATAAAAAGTTGTAAGTAGAAGGCTAACAAGTATGACAATGCTCTGCAAAGTTTAAGAAAAGGCCTCGCCCAAGGCCATCTCTATGTTACAGGTCTGGATGTGCTATTCGTGACGTCACAACTCGAGGCCGACGTTCCAAGCAATTCATACGGAATAAACACATGTTTTAGAGCATTTCTGTGCTAGAAGAAGCGTGCATTCGTTTATATTTTCACATTTCGCATTAAACGTTATTGTGTGTTAGTATGTTAGTGGAAAACATGCTTTGTATAGTTGTTAATGGCAGAGCATACTTCTTACCTTCTCAATGCAAATATATCTCCAGTTTCCTTTTCTTGCCTGTTTCCGTTTTAGCCATACTGTCTTGTAATAATGCAGTAGTGATTCAAGAGGATGTTGGTTATTGCTTTTATTATTTTCCTCGTCAAAATAGCAGACCGGTAACTCGCAATCACTAGCATTACAGTCAACATCGATATTATTGTCACATGTCTCTGCACCTAAATGTAGAATTAAGTTTCTCTGTTTTTCTATGAGTACTTTAAGAAATTCTTGTTCATATGTCTCAGAAATTAAGAACTGAAATATACTGAAGATGCATGCCGTTATATCATAGGCGAACTGTGATGGCCATTTCAGCCCTCCCCTATCGATTACCCTTAAATAAGCACTAACTTCAGAATTTTGAACATCAAAATCCATTCTGCGATCAGAGCATAAATTTTTCCTACAGTTTTCACACTTTAAATTACGCGCAGTACTGTTAGCTGGATATCCTGCAATATATATTAGGGTTTTTTTATTCTGTTCACTTATGTAGACGTTTCTACATTCATAAATTATGTTTTCAGATGTATCAAAAACATTTTTCTCTGTCTCCTCTTCCACATGACTTTCTATTGAAGTGTCATGGGTTATATATTTAATTTTAAATTCGTCACCTTTTGAGGAATGCAGCTTTACAAGACTCATAAGCTTCAACTTCCTTTCTGACTCCAAAATTTGCATTACAGAAACATTGTAATTTCCTCCGCTCATTTGCCTGTATTGGCCAAAACGAGCTTCAAGGTGGTCTATCTGAAATTTTCCTAGAAGCACATATTCGAATTTCATTTCTTCTAAAACCAATTTTGTGAGTTTGACCAGAGTGTTAGTGGTATGAAGAAGTGCTGTATGAGTTTCAGATGATAACTTCCCATTCATTTATCCCCACTCTCATAAATGCTGATCTTGTCCCACTCCTCTAACCACCTTGTGAAATATTTAGAAACTCTATTGATGGGAATTCTAGGCTTCTGACTGGATCAGAAAGTTTATCTCTTAAGTGCTTTCCTTTTAGTGGATGTTTCACATTTACACCAGAACAAAATTGTTTCCAAAAATTTAACTGTCCCTTTTGCATCCAGAGTTTTTATTACTTTAAGTGCTGCTATGTTCTTTTCATCAAAAAGTTTCAGTGCATATGCCATGTTTTGTCCTTCAATTGATGATGGTTATAAAACCTTACCAGAAAGTGAAGGTGCTAGTTTCACAATACTTCCTTTTTCATTTGCATGCATTTTTTTTTCAAAACTCCAACAGTTTCTTTTAAATATTGTGCTGGAGGAGCAGGAGGAGGAACATCTAGCAGTAGTGGTACTAATTCTGATGACATTTCTGCTGAAGAAGGAAAATATAAGGCTGGAATTGGATTGTGGAATGTTTGTTCGTTGTCCTTTTGATTTAACCAATTATTTCTAATGGACTTAATTAGATGCACTGTATCAAATAGTATGAAGATATCTTCATCTGGCTTCACTGGGTTTTTAAAGCAGCATTTTAAAGAACCATTGTACAGCTTCTCAAACGTGTTTCTATTAACTCTGTTGTTATCTGATACCAAGGTCAATACCCTAAATCCACATCCAGTCAAAGCTTCAATTGCAGCAAATATATGTTCATGCAGCTTTTGTGCTGTTAAATTTTTCACTGGATACAGAGCTACAACATCTTTATTCCTGGATGTTAAAGATGTTATTATAAAGGTTTGAACTCTTTTTGTAGGTTATTGTGTATTTGACAGATCCTGTATGTTACCCCTTTACAAGAAATTGCACGTTTTAAACAAATTTCATCCAATAACAAATTTACTACCTTTTCGTGATCACTAAGCATAATGTTTTAAATATAAATATTTTAAATGCAATGATTTCGAGATTCTATCAGGACTGAGGGTTTGAGAAAGTTGTCTGAGGTAATCAGGATGGGGTAAAGAAAGAACATTGGAATCACGTAACTGTCTATAAGCTGCTGGGTGAGAGAAATAAATTTAGCACGCCCATAACAGAATATCTGGCGTATATTTAATTGACCTTTGACTGAGCAATTTTACCTGCTGTTCAAGGAATTTAGATTTTAGATATTCTGTGGAATCTTCATTCATGTCCTCCCAATATTCCTTTAAAATGTTGGTGACCTGAAGTAGTTTATGTTCTGTTTGTTCACTTGCTATTGTGAACCCATTCACATGACTTAAAAGAGCACCAAATTTAGACCATTTATCCAATATCATTTGTTTACCGAGAATACATTTAAACTTACTATTGGGTATTACAATTTTACCCTGTAGAACCTGAGTAATAAAATTGGAATTCATTTTCAGTGCTGCTACAATTTTAAGAATTTCTGCAGTATCAATTTTCATAAAAATTACACCGTTGTCTTTATGATAATGGCGAATCCCTCTAATTTCATGTCACTAATTCTATTTTTAAAGCTTTGAGGACCAACAATTTTGTCATATGCAAGCCATTTACGAAATGCTACTGCATCCCTTTCCAACATTTCCTTTCTTCTCTCTTCTGGATCCCTACATTTGGGTACTGGTTCGGAAGTCAGGTAGGGTGGTAAATTAGGAAACAGCGAGGCGCATGCATCTTCAGTCAGTTTACGAGTTGTTCTGGGTACTACAAGAACGCTTCCATCATTTCGCGTAGCTGTAAATTCCTTCACTATGTGTTATTCAGAAAAATGTTTGATACATCCCACAGCAGCGACACCTGGTTCGTAATTATCCCTGTGAATAGCACGTACCCACTGCTCTCTCCAGTGTGGATCCTTTGGAAATTAAAACACTGTAACATACTTTTCTACACTTGTTTTATAGTTTGAGGTGCAATCCGGCACACAGACTTCCTAGACATTTTGTATTAAAAACTACACCACTTTGTAATTCGATTTTTCGCTCACTTAATTGTTTACTGACACGTTGTAAGACACAAGCAACTTCTTGGCATTCCAACCACGCACTGATATGTTGCATCCCCGTAAGGAACAAGCAGGTGATAAAGATGAGCCCAGTGGCGGCTCGTGACTTTTTTTGCAGTAGGGTTCGAATTAACGGGGTAACGGGGGTGGGGTGATTTCCCCCTTCCATTAATTTCCCCGGCTCGTCAAAGAAAAATTCCTTCCCTGGCAGAGAAATATTTTTTCTTTTTACTGTATTTACTAACCTTGAAAATACAAGAAGACACGGAACACTTTCGATGCAGACTGTACATGGCATGAGCACGAGCTGTGAGTAAGCAAGTGTATTATATCGCTAGTAAGCTAAACAATAAAAAATTCTCAGGTTCGTTAGTTGTGTTGGCATTAGGGTCACAATTCCAACAATTCTGCGCAACAATGTTGATTGCAGCTTGTAATATTCAGTACAATTTCTTGCAACACATTGTTCTATTGTTCACCAGCATAAATAAATTTGTGACAAGAAAGCGAAAAGTTACAGAAAGTGATGACTGTGACCTATTCCAGTCTTCAACTTCCAGTAATATTAATATTACAGGTAAAAGCAGCAGCATTAGAAGTGACATGTGTTAGCGAAAATAATTAAAGCACATTGCACTAATCCGGATATGTTATACAAAACTAGGTTTTGAAAAATGGAAAACAAATTGCCCCTGATTTTCATCAAACAGTTCTGGGAGAGTTGTACTCCTGTAGTGCTCAGAAATACAAAACCACGGTGCTCTTATAGGCAATAAAATGCACATTGCCGCCGCCGCCGCTGCTGCTACGTTTCATGTACTATCTTTCACAAAAGTAAATACCCATCTTCAGCCAGACCTGCGTGAAGGGTCACCTAATTCTCAGGCTTACCTAAATAGACGGTATGATAATGCAATCAGTCATATACGTATGCTTCCTTTGCTGTTCAGAGGGGATGGCAGCCATTGCCTCACCTCGCAACTTTGAGAAGCGATATTTCAGCAATCACTCTAAATTAAAGCGTAAATATTGCAAATTCAAAGTTACTACGTCTGAAGAAAATATGTTACTATTGGGTTCTGATTAAATAGTGGACCAGAAGTAGAAAATGATGTCAGTATTGAGCTCTTTCCTTACCAAAGTAAGCTTAATAATCCCCACTCAACTCCGGTGCTTAGTGTTAGCCGAGAGCGTTTAAACACTTCAACGCGAACCCACGTGAACGTGGATCGAATCCCACCCACCGCATATTGTTTTTTCTTCCCTTACTTTCTGCTTTAACGGGAACATCGTCATTTATATAGCCTGAGCCAAATATACTATTATACAATATTATCATATTGGGAGATATCGATTACAATTGCTCTAGACAACACAGGGAATACACCTACTACAATTGTCAATCATTCTTCTACAAATATACAATATTTTCCTTTAAATAACCCACGTTCAAAGGCATTTGTCTATAAATGTCGACGGTTACTACCATATTAAAGAATTTACTTCCGTCGTGTGCTGTCAATGCTTCGTTAGCTTACAATGGATTATTTATAAGAAAGTACTATAACATATATCATGTTAAAAAATGCACGAAAACTAAAATATTTTAGGCACAATAAAATAATTATTTTAGAAAATTAAATCCCTCGGCATTATATTACATTAATTTATATTTTTTTATGCAGTAATACGACAGAAGTATCATACTATGCTATAATAACACTCAAAACATTGATGGAAAAGGAATTTAGAGTTTCACCCACCATAGCAAAGAAAATGGGGTATCAATGATCATAAAAATAGATAGTTAAAAGAACTTGATGCCGGCTATTAAAGTAGTTCATGATGTATTAAACAGAATGCAATTACCTCAGCCTGAAGCAGCCTTTGGGCCTGACAGTGTTGTCACTTCGTTTATTTTCAGGGACTACACAATGTCGCCATGTGCCCATTCACTCAACTTCTAGACGTGTGCCTTTGTCCTGATTCTGAATTCCTGATAAAAAGCTCTGGAGAACTAAAGTTTCCCTTTCAGAAAATAAGTATGCAGGAGGTGAGGTTTGAACCACCGACACGCAGTACTTTCAGCCCCTACGCACAGCCACCCAACAACTTCGGCTATTTGTGGGTTGGGCAACGCGTGCTCTATTCCTGTTTTATCAAGTTACATTCTCTCTCTGTAAGTTAGCACCAAATTTCCTTGCAAGGCGGCAAGTTCGTATCACTATTAAGAAAACTTCAAATACTTTGCTTTTGTTTCTGGATGTTGGTTTACACTTATTTAGGAAAATAAGAACATTGTCTAGAATAAGTATGGGTATCGCTGTGTTCAGTGTAGATGTTAAGATCCTTAAGTTGTTTTTATTAACGACAAACACAGGTGAAACGATTAAAGTTATATAATAATATACGTTCTCGTTGATAAACATTTGAAAATACTGCTGTTCAAATTCACGTCCGTACGTGACGGAGGAGTGATTTAGTGATGTAATACATTTAAAATATGATATACCTAATAGATATTATAGTTCAATAATACTAACTTCATAGTCAAACGCTTCACCTTGTGTTGCAGTAGACGCCTGCTCCGCAAACTTGGATTTAGAATCGAATCTGTTTGCAATTTTGGTTTTGATTAAATAGTGGACCAGAAGTAAATAATGATGCGAGTATTGAGCTCTTTGCTTATCAGAGTAAGCTTAATAATCCAGACTCAATTCCTGTACTCAGTGTTAGCCCAGAGGGTTAAAACGCACTAACCCGTACACACAGCGGTTTCGTGAATTGGGATTGGGATCGAATCCCACCTACCGCGCAATTCCCCCCCCCCCCCCCCGTACCATTCTGTCTTAGTGGGAAGAACATCATTATTTATATAACACCATTATACAGTATTATCATATTGCTGCAGTACGATTGAAATTTTAGAACTGAAAGCTTTAGAAGGTATTGATTACAATTGCTGTAGACAACACAGGAAACACGCCTACTTCAACTGTCAATCATTCTTCCAGAAGTCAATACCTAATATTCTCCTATGAATATCCACATTGAAAGGCATCTTTCTATAAATATCGAAGATTACTTCCATGTTAAAGTATTTTCTTCCGTCGTGCACTGCCAATGCTTAGTTAGCTTACAATGGATATAAGAAAGCATTATATCTTGTTTATGTTAGAAAATATCGACATGCACGAAGGCTAAAAGGTCTCAGGCACAAGAAAATGAGTATTATTTTAGAAAATTTAATCACTCAGCACGATTACTTACATTGTTTCTTAATTATGCAGTAGTACTACATAAATTCCATGTTACGTGAGAATACGGCTCAAACTGTCTAAATTAAACGAATTGAATATATTGTTTAGTATGGAAAAGTATTTAATACTATAATAAATGGTATAAATGGTTATAAAATTGCATTATAACAAGAAGTGAAAGTCACTGAAAAAAATAATTAATGATATATTAAACATAACATGAAGCAGTTGTGGGTTATCTGAATGTTAAGAAAATGTTTGCAAATTGCACCTTGCCATTTTGTTCCTTTCGACCCATTAACTGAGATTGTGAACTGTGACTTTATTCCAGTTCTTCATTTCCAATAAAAAACTCTAGACTAATTAAACATATTTGTTAATTTTTCATTTCAGAAGAAGAAAAAAAAGAGAAACGGCAACAGCTGGCTCAATTGCGTCCTAACAATAGCAACACTCCGATTTAGGCTATTCCTCAGTAAAGTGATTTGTGCAGCAAGAAAGAAACATAAAGTTAAAGAGTTGCAAACAGATTCGATTCTAAATCCAAGTTTGCGGAGCAGGCGTCTACTGCAACACAAGGTGAAGCGTTTGACTATGAAGTTAGTATTATTGAACTATAACATCTATTAGGTATATCATATTTTAAATGTATTACATCACTAAATCAATCCTCCATCACGCATGGACGTGAATTTGAACAGCAGTATTTCCAAATGTCCATCAACAAGAACGTATACTATTATATCGTTTCACCTGTGTTTGTCGTTAATAAAAACAACTTAAGGATCTTAACATCTACACTGAACACAGCGATACCCATGCTTATTCTAGACAATGTTCTTATTTTCCTAAATAAGTGTAAACCAACATCCAGAAACAAAAGCAAAGTATTTGAAGTTTTCTTAATAGTGATTCGAACTTGCCGCCTTGCAGGGAAATTTGCTGCTAACTTACAGAGAGAGAATGTAACTTGATAAAACAGGAATAGAGCACGCGTTGCCCAACCCACAAATAGCAGAAGTTGTTGGGTGGCTGTGCGTAGGGGCTGAAAGTACTGCGTGTCGGTGGTTCAAACCTCACCTCCTGCATACTTATTTTCTGAAAGGGAAACTTGACCAGCGACTTTAGTTCTTCAGAGCTTTTTATCAGGAATTCAGAATCAGGACAAAAGGACACGTCTAGAAGTTGAGTGAATGGGCACATGGTAACATTGTGTAGTCCCTGAAAATAAGCGAAATGACAACGCTGTCAGGCCCAAAGGTTGCTTCAGGCTGAGGTAATCTACAATTGAATTGCATTCTGTTTAATACATTATAAGCTACTTTAATAGCTGGCATCAAGTTTTTTTAACTATCTATTTTTATGATCATTGATACCCCATTTTCTTTCTATGGTATGTGATACACTGAATTCGTTTTCCTTCAATGTTTTGAGTGTTATTATAGCATAGTATGATACTTGTGTCGTATTACTGCATAAAAATATAAATTAATGTAATAATGCCGAGGGATTTAATTTTCTAAAATAATTACTTTATTGCACCTGAAATATTTTATTTTTGGTGCATTTTTAACATGAACTAGATATAGTGCTTTCTTATACCCATTGTAAGATAACGAAGCATTGACAGTACGTAGTAAATTCTTTAATATGTTAGTAACCATCGACATCTATAGAAAAATACCTTTGAATGTGGGTTATTTAAAGTAAAATATTATATATTTGTGGAAGAATGATTGACAGTTGAATTGGGCATATTCCCTGTGTTGTCTAGAGCAATTGTAATCGATATCTCCCAATATAATTATATTGTATAATAGTATATTTGGCTCAGGTTATATAAATGACGATGTTCCCGTTAAAGCAGTAAGGAAGGGAAGAAAAAACAATATGCGGTGGGTGGGATTCGATCCACGTTCACGTGGGTTCGCGTTGAAGTGTTTAAACGCTCTCGTCTAACACTAAGCACCGGAGTTGAGTGGGGATTATTAAGCTTACTTTGGTAAGCAAGGCGCTCAATACTGACATCATTTTCTACTTCTGGCCCACTATTTAATCAGAACCCAATAGTAACATATTTTCTTCAGACGTAGTAACTTTGAATTTGCAATATTTACGCTTTAATTTAGAGTGATTGCTGAAATATCGCTTCTCTAAGTTGCGAGGCGAGGCAATGGCTGCCATCCCCTCTGAACAGCAAAGGAAGCATACGTATATGACTGATTTCGTTATCATACCGTCCATTTAGGTAAACCTGAGAATTAGGTGACCCTTCACGCAGGTCTGGCTGAAGACGGGTATTTACTTTTGTGAAAGTTAGTACATATATAACACAGCAATGCTACTACCACTGGTATTACTACCATTATTGCCATAAATATAACACAAGCTTGAGTCCCCCTCCCCCGTCAGAAAGTCTGACTCGAACACTGGCGTGCAGTATATTACGTTCTTCCCACTTTCACTCTCGCTGACACACACTCACACAGTCACTCACAATGCAAAAAAGAAAAGAAAAGAAAAAAAGAACTGACTCACCAAAAGGCGCTTATCATCAGTGCCTTTCTCGCTCAATGTGCCATATGAGCTTACAGGACACTACGATGCATGAAGTCCGTTCGGCGTAGGGCCCTAATGACCTAGTTGTCGACGGGCCCTTAAACCCAAATCACTCACTCACCCGTTCGGCGTTCCTTCTTGCTAGCAAACTTGTCTATTACTCCCTCATTGAAGTCTGGAATGTCCCTTATAAGACTTTTCTCTATTGACAACATGGCTAGAGCAATGAGACGTTCTTCTGACATCGTGGAACCAAGGAAGGTTTTTATACGTTTTAAAGTTGAAAAGCACCTTTCAGCTTCACTGGCTGACATTGGTACTGTCACAAGTATTTTCAACAATTTGGAAGCCTCATTGAACGTGTTCTCTAGATTATTTTCCACAATAAACCCTAAAAGATCTACAGCACCCGATACATTTCTGAATTCTCTGTGCATGTACATCAATTGCAGCTCCGTTCGTAGTCGAGTCGTGTCTATGAACGGATATACTTCAGTTAATGTCTGCATATATTTACCCGGATACGTTTTGTTGTATTCATCAAATCTTTCGGAAAGGAAGAGATTTGACGCGACGAGATGATTGTGAAATGAGAACCTCTCCTTTGCTTGTAGCAAAATCACATCACACACCTCTTTCGCTGCAGCTTTTCGCTACAAATGGTCAACCCTGCGTCGTTTTATATCTCCGCTGAATAACACGGTTTCTCGGCTATATCATCAATGGTTCGTCTAACATCCTTTATTGCAGTTTCAAATGCTTCAATGGCAGATTTTGCAAACACTGCATCATCCGATCGCCTTTGGAATTGATTATATAGCATATCTACATGTGGCATTATAATGGAGAATACTTCCAACCAGAACAAGAAATCTGGCGGTATCAGTTTAAGGCGCAGTCCTCTAGCTTGAACTATTGTGCTGCTTTGTTTACTGTTCCTCTCTATGTTCTCTAAACATTCGATAATGGATTCCTTGTGCTCGAAACTGTTTGCACTTGTCGGGATCTGAAATTACATCTTGTTGTTGAAACTTCAGGCATCCTCCTACCTACAGTCTCATCTAAAACGCGAACCCGTTGCGGAGAATTAGAGAAAAATGCAGGAATTTCGTTTAAGTCCACGAAAAATATTCGCATCTCCGTATTCTGACTCGCTGCTTGCGCCATAATTAAGTTTAGTTTATGTGCATAGCAATGGACATAGTGAACGAAAGGGTAACCTTTTTTCAACAACGCTTGTACACCAGCATTCTGCCCACTCATGACAATCGCGCCATCGTAACACTTAGATACGACTTTGTTTTCTTCACTTTCAGATACCACTACTGACAGCGCATTTTTCATACACAGGGAGAGAGCGATAGCATCTTCTCCATCTGGATTTTAAAATGTCCAGAATCTTTCGACTGGCTTACCATTTGGCAATAGATAACGATAGCCAACCACCATTTGAAAAAGAGATGAGATGTCAGATGTTTCATCGGCCATTACAGCAATATACTCTGCTTTAGAAATTTCTCTCTTAATTTCTTCTTGGCATACGTCAAGCATACACTGCAATAAATCGTTTTGTATTTCTTTCGACGTTCCCCTAAAAACGCAGGCTTGCTTAAGATGTTCTTTCACTGCGGAATCTAATTCTGCTGTGAAGTTTATCAGCTCTCGAAAAACGCCAGGGTTCAATGAATTTTTACTTTCATCGTGCCCCCTGAGAGCCAACTCGAACGCTCCGCAGAGTTTGATGCAGTTAATTATCTACGACAAGACATATCTGTTCTTGGTAATTTCCTTATTGCGTTTTTCCACTTTACGCCTAAAGGCACTATCTAACTACTGAGATATACCAGGTGAGTAAGCTGCCCCTTATTCTCGAGTTTTATGCAATCCGCATTTTATACTCCAACATGAAAACATCGACCCCATTACTAGGTTCCAACCGCGTATTTAACATGGATGTTTAACACTCGATGAAATTAGTGCTAATATAAATGTTATCACATCGGCTTTTAATATATTCGGAATTAGACAGCTGACGTTTGCACTTCTGCAAATGTTCACTTGAACCAGCGAATATTACATCTTAAACGGAATGTTTACCTCACACATTATTAGGTAGCTCAGTTGGAACGGGCGCAACACTCCGAAGTAATCCGTCTACTGTGAAGGTGGTTCGAATCACCTGCATGTAATAATTTTTTTACTGTGCAATCCTCACAATTTACAAATTATTATTCTGAAAACGGTTATTATATTCATTTTTATTGCTGTATTTGTGTTTTATGGCATTGTTTGATGTTTATTGGTGAACTACAATTAGGTAGCTTTTTAAGCATACCTATAGGTAGGTGCAATTGAAATAAGGATCATTTATAAACAAGGTTGAACAGATCTGCAAGCCACTGTAATACGCTGAGGAAGGGTTTCTGGATTGTCCAGCTCCTCTGCATAAATGCGTTCTTTTAAATAACTCCAGAGAAAGAAGTCAAGGGGTGTCAAATCAGGTGATCTGGCAGGCCAGGGGACTGGTCCTTGTCTTCCTATCGAATGACCAGGATGTGCAGCATTCAAATGATTGCAGACGATCCTCGACCGATACGGAGGAGTGCCAACGTGGTGAAACCACATCGTCATTCGCTCCTGCAGTGGCACATTCCCTAATAATAAGGGGTGAGCTACAAAGGAATTCCAGGTAGCGTGCTCCGGTTACATTCCCCTCGAAGAATAATGGTTCAACAAGGTGGTCTCCCAAGATTCCATAACAGACATTTGCACCCCACTGCTTTTAGAATGCTGCCTCCCTCACCCAATGAGGATTATCAATACTCCAATAGCGCATATTGTGACAATTTCCAGTTCCATTGTTGTGGAATCTTGATTCGTCAGAAAACAATATCCTGGATGCGAATCCCACATCACTTGCTACTCGCTCCAGCAACCATTCACAAAAGATCACTCGAGCTTCGAAATCTCTCCTGGGAGGTGCTTGGTGCAGGTGCAAACCATAAGAATGGAACTTATTAGTGTTCAATATTCGCACTACAGAGGACTGGCTGATGTTCACCTCCTGAGCAGCTACCCGTGTACTAGTATGCGGATTGTTCTGTGTGGCATTCAAAACGGCTTCTGCATTAACACCCGATGTTGCTGGTGCGTGTCTATGAGGAGGCATTCTTGCAGGTGATGCTGTTACACGCAGATGCCTTTCAACATTCCGGAAGCTGTTTGCTGTTGGTTGTCGTCTATTCAGATATCTCTCCCGAGATATTTTCTCCGGTGTATTTGTTCTTACTTCTCCGTAGATCAAAAGCATAGGTATCTACGTACTCGTCTGTCGAATACATAATGAAAGACTGGCACAAAATATTGTGCGACAGCATACGTGTGGAGAACGCAGGGGTTGGTATTCACAACACAATACATCATGCCAGTCCAATGGCGCAGAAGTCATTACACCTGTTCAATTACAAAATACAGACAACCAAGAACTATTTAAATTATAATGTCCGAAACGCTCAGGGACTTTATAATTAGATTATTGTGAATTCTGTTTCCAAGTTTTGATGAACATGAAATATATATATATATATATATATATATATATATATATATATATATATATATATATATATATATATATATATATATTTACACTACTGAGACTCGAATCTATGACATTGGGGTTTAGCGCAGAGGACCCGTCATTATCCTATTCTGCTATTTTGAGACTTTACTGAAAGCGCGTACCGCGTTCAATAGTAGGACTTGCATGCCTGGCGGTAGGCCATTGCCACCTCGCGAGTTTTCGGACTTCATTTAGCTTTTTAAGACAGTTTTAATCATTTACTGGGCATTTTAATATTATTACTTAAATGGCAAAAGCTGTTATGCATATTAATTGAGATGCACGAGGTGTAGTTCACGCCAAAATGGAAATAAACTGTTATTTAATAATATGTCCGTTTTGACTGTACGGGTCCATGATGAATGAGGTGTGTCTCTAAATTTTTCGTAATTTTTGGCAGCCAACCCCTGCTCTAAGTACAAGAATCCACCATTTTCTTTTTAGCTGACGTTGTTAGTGTACCCATATGATAAGTCCAATTTTTCCGAGGCGTTACTGAATTTCGTTGCTATGTATACTCTAATAAAAAGTTTGTAAAATCGGCTGAAACCGGATTTCGCTCTCAGTAAACGAGTCGTATGTTTTTGAGGTGTACTTTAGCGAGGAGTACGTTCTGTCCCTTAAACCGCTGTTGCTCTCAATTTTGCACATTCCTCGCTTTAAGAACGTTAAGCAATACATTTTAGTAAGCGCAAAACTGGACTAAGGCGCACATGCCGTTAGATGGGTGGCCTACCTTCCAAAAAATAAGGCGCGGCTGACTCACCTGGTAATATATTTTCCTAGTATATTTAGTTCTAATTCACAACTCATATGGACCATCGAGCTCTCAAATTTTGTCATTTGTTGTTTTAAATGACCAATATTACCACAACCATTGTTTGTCCAGGTGCCGCTTCTGTCGCTCGCAAATAATAAACACGGAAAAGAGAAGAGCTGGTTAGTTACTCCACAAGCACATATCCACGAACAAATTAAATAGACACTTTCACTAAATTTTCTTGTAATGGTCTTCCCTTTACATTTAGTCACTTGAACTAAATCGATTGATGGCAGCGGTGTGCCTACGTTTTTAATTTTCAGCTTCTCTTCTAAGGGTAAACCCGAAAGATTTATTTCCTTTAGTTTCGCAACGCTATGCATTTCCACAGTTGCACATGCGGAATGCTAACCTTATGAGAAGTGGAAGCACAGATTTCTACGACTGCACACATTGAAATTTACTGCCAAGAATGTATACAATTCGCTACCAGAAGCACAAGCTTAACAAATACAAAATATAAACACACTAACAAACAATTATCCCAAACTGAAGTATTGGCCTTAATAAATTATTAAAAAGAATTGCATGCATTTATAATGGTTTAATAAAAGGTAATGAAATGTGTTTGCAACATTAACATAACTCTCAGGCTAATACAGAAAATGGCTACATTATATTTCGAAACGTAAAATTGGCTAGAACGGTAGCAGGCTGATCGCCATTCTTTCTACTACTCTACTTACCTTGGGAAATGGTCGTTCAGGCGAAGCTGAGAAGAAGATGAATATGACTTGTACGGGAACGCAGTGCGCATGCGCGGTGAGAATCGCATCACTCGGGTTTGTCGATTGTACCGCATTAACTCACTGTACTCCCAAATACAAGCTACTCCTCTCCTCCTGCGCCCTCTCACCTGAAAACTTCCTTCGCCAGTCGCAGAATGTGCTTTATGGGTCTCTACGATGTTGACCGAATGCACTGGCCTTACGGAAGAAGGCGCGGGAAGATTAAACGAGCAAGTTTATATAGAAGAAAGTTGGACATTTTACGTTATCGTATACATATCTATAGAAGTAAATACAGGAAAACTTAGTGGGCGTGCACTTGCGAGCATGCGATCACACAGGAACCGCCACTGCATGAGCCCCGATGATCACGCCA
The DNA here is from genome assembly GCA_030765045.1 of Tenodera sinensis. NCBI lineage: Eukaryota > Metazoa > Arthropoda > Insecta > Mantodea > Mantidae > Tenodera > Tenodera sinensis. The sequence continues at coordinate 154,697,403 of CM060964.1, forward strand.
TTAAGGCAATCTCTTTCCGTCTCCAGCCTGTTTAGCTAAAGATGGCCTTGTCCTGCCTCTCTGGCCATTTTGGACGGGCTGTCTCTGATGGATGCACTGTAAATGCACTTGATTGTAGGCGCCGCATCAACACAGCATTCCAGTTGGAAATATGCGGGCCCTATAGGTATGCGGTGGAAGCGAGCAAAGTATCAGAGAGTCGAAGTGTAGAAGTAGATAGTCCTGATGCCTATTCGTGATGATGGTGTGATTTCCTGGTATATCATAAGCTGTACGTATATGTTCGCAACACCATTTTCCGATACGCCTGTGGGTACTGACTATCGTTGAGAAACGCTCAATTCCATGTGGAACTGAAATATAAGTTCGTTCGTTTTACTAACAAGTTCCATCTATATCGTCTGAAAGCCTTGAAGCCTCTGTACACTCAGGTTATCATCGTTGCCTAACCACCCCTACGACTTAGAGGTCAACTACCAAACTCGCTATTGGATACGTCAGTGTGTGTGTTTGTGACTGACGTTGGATGGAGCAGCGTGAACTTGTGTTTACAAACTATGGAAAGCCAAAATTAACATTTCCGACATCTTATGCTGTTTTACCAGACATAAGCGCAAAGCCGCCTCACAATGACGGCAGAAAATTTGTGTTATCTACGGGAAAGATGCAGTAACTGAACGAGCAGGTCAACAGTGCTTTATTTGATTTAGAGCTGGCAATTTCTCCCTAAAACAGAAAGTTTGGCAACTACTCTGTAGTAGCTGTGTTGCGGGTGAGGTGTGTTTCCAGGCGTTCATAGTGATTGAAACGTAAGGAGAAACAAACGAACTTAAGAGACTACCTCATACACGAAAAGGTTTGGCCACAGAACTGTTGTACGGCTGCAGACTATATGATATGGGTTATAACTTCATTAGACAGAATTATGCTTCATTTAGTTTAGGGTTGATGCAGAATGCTACGTTAATCGGCAATAAAATTGGATGCTCATAAATTTGACAACTCAATCAAAAGTCAAAGGGGTATCCCTTCCAGAGTCAACTTTTGGCAGAATCTAAAGACACGAGTATGGCGAATATCTCCAACTGGCTATTACTTGAAGTGAGAGATGACGGCATTCGTAGCCGTTGTCGCTAGGGCGTATGTCTTTGGCACTGTCGTGGGTTTGAATCCCGCATCGGGCATGGGTATTTATATGTACTGCGTATATGTGTAGTAACAGACAAAAAAGGAAAAGAAACAGGAAAGCACAGAAAAATTATGCGTGGGAAACAACGAAAGAGGCAATACTGCACCGAAAAAGTCAAAAAAGGGAAATGTCCATGAAATATTGCTAAGTTGGTGCCATGTTAGAATGTGAGGCAAGAATTACGCTATTTCCGCATTACTCGCAGTATCATGGTGGAATGGTAGTAAAGGTGTAGGGCTGGCCACTTAGGGCATAGTTACACTGGAAGTGACATCACATTGATTGCAAACACATTTAATGGTAATTTATTATTAGGTTCTTATGCACGTTAATGAGACGTTTACACCACTGAGACTGGATTAATGGCTTTTATTTTGTTGTGAGTTCCAATTTTAAAATAAGTGATTGTGCGGTCAATGGGCATGATAACAAAACAGTGGCAGGAAAACAAAGCAAAATGGCATAAAGAAGTTTCATTTCTGAAAGATATAGAACTTCATGAAAAATGGAACATTGTTACCTAAGGCAATATTTGCTTCCTAAATTGCATAAGTTGATGCTTTATCATTAACAGAAGTAATAATGTCATAATACCTACTACCTAATCACAGTGTTGTAATTATGGATATTTTTCCTGTAAGAATTTTGGCTACACTTCTGGATAGTTTTGTGTTTGATAGTGTTATTGCGACTTCATTATTATGCTCCTTTTAATTTTGCTGAGTCTGCTTACAATAGACAATTACTGTGGTTTGGAATTAACTGTAAAATGTGTGAACCTCTTCACACAGTCCCTCTAGCTATATAATTACTAAACACAAAGAACATGGAATTGATTTTTTGAGCATTTATACTTCTGTAGGAATATACATAAACTTATTCAATAAATAGGTAAGATTAAAATTGTTAGGTATGTTAAAGGTTGTCACTTAAAACCTTGTACATGATTTTTAAGCTAGTCTTTATGCAAAACACAATTACAAAAAGATGTTAAGAAATTAAAATTAATTTTATAATAGGTATCATATCAATGTCCAGTTATACACAGAAGTTGGTGTCTTCCATTATTGTACTTATGTGTGGTACCGATGCATATTGCTTACTCTTTACTGTTTTAAACTAGTAATAATAATGAATAGTAATAATACCTATATTAATCTGTTTCAGAGTAAAAGGAGTTAAACTAACCATACTTGTTAGGACATTTTTTGCTAGTTTTGTGGTGTATAGCATTTTTAGGATTTTTATTGCATTATTGTGCATTTTTATATGCCTCAGGCAGTTTTATTGCATTTTTATGCATTTTTAAGTACATCTTAGATACATTTTGCTCTTTTTGTTTTGTTTCCAAGACCAAAGGAACATTTCTGTTCGTTACATTTCGCTTCTTAGTAAAGTACTTTGCTTGGTTCTTAGCAGTACCAGATTAAAATTATATTTACATAAGTTTCAGGAAACTAAAGAAAGACAGTTTCTTCCCCTTCTGTGGATTGACAATGAACTTACTTAGTCATCAGTTTTAAGTTACATTTAACAAGTAGCATTCCTCAGTAGATGACTCGTGTTTGTTAAGTCTTCTGAATAGCAGGTGTAAATTAGGTGCCTTTTTACACAGTATAAAGAATAGAGGTGTGAAGTTCATCATGCCTAAAGTAAAACATTATGGTTTGGGGAGAAAATGTTAATAAAGACTCCATGTATGTATTATACATTCCAAAGAAAATTACATAAAATTAAAAGGCCAATTTATTTAATTGAAAATATTTATACAAATTAACAATAGTGTCCTTTGTCAAAGTAATTTCTTGCATTTTTCTGTCTTTAAGACTTGGTTAACGAATTACCAGAAACAAAACTATTGCTTTACAACATTTTTAAAATTCTTTGAATGCTAAACAAATATTTGAAGTATTGTCTAACAAGGGAACGGCATGGAACATTGTCGCTAGTTGCAGAGCACTTGTTTTATGATTCAACAACTCAGGAGTCATGTATAGTGACAACATTTTAGGAGTTATGGAACGTAAATAACAAAGTTATAAGACATCAAGCAAGGCTAGCAGAGATCATATACTGTGTGAAACCTCAATATTCCTGCAACACATATAAGAATGGTTCTTCATCTTGTAAGCAATTGGTATATATACAATGGCTTCTTAAATACAGTCACTGTCAGCTGGACTATTCTTACTAGATGGACTTACTTCATATTCCACTGTTGTTGCAGATACTTGCTATTGTATGTTCAGAGCATCTTCAATTTGTCTTAACATTTTTCAAGAATGGCCTTGTTCTTGATACTCATCTTATGGACCATATCAGTGTTGAAATTAACTGTAGAAGAAGAGTCAATGGCCAAGGCTGGAGGCAGTAATGAATACAACAGCTTTCCTCCAAGCTTGATGGGGAAGTAGGAGGAAAAGAATGTGTCACAATTGAAACTGTTAATTGTATTAATAAACAGTGGCTGCTGGCACAGTTGAAATTTTTCAAAACATTATAACCTTATTACGTTACACCATCCCAGAAAATAATTTAAATTCATACGTTATTTTCATTCTTAATGCTATATACATTTACAAATACATATGAACTTCTAGGGGGATGTTAATTTTCAGGGAAGTTTATCCTTCCCAGGCCATGCCCTGAATTCATTACTGCTTGGAGGACACAGTTGAGGAGGTTTGTAGTTGCCATCTTTCCTCTTTGGTTGCCTGGTCCACAGTTTCTATGCATTCACCAGATATTCAGATTACTGTCTCTTTAGTGATGATTCATATAAACATTCACTGATAGCTGGACTGGTCATTCACTGCTGCCTTTAGCTGGATCATCTGTTACATCTCTAATTTCACTTAATATGCTCTCCTCTTCCCCATCAGATAATATGTTATCTAAAAGTCTTGTATTGGCCTCTTCAATACTGGTGTCCTCATCAAGCAACTTCTTTTTCATGCTTTCTAATGTGGTAATATCCGTTTCATTTAGAGTGACTGCTGATGAAGTCAGAAGCCCTGCCAACAACTTAAGTGCTGCCCTAAAATTCAGGATTCACAATAATTGCAGTGCAGATGACAAAGAGACACTGTCAATTAACATTTAATCACCTGTTTTCCAGTCCCTGTAATACAACATAACCATAAGAAATTATAATATATCTCTCATAATACACATATGTTACATAGTATCATACTTATGAAGAGTCTGTTGCTCATAGCAGTTTAAATTGTTGATATAAACACATATTGTGACCCTCTATTCAAACAACATATGTATCTTGGTTATGCAATCAACGACAATCATTGTGCCGTTCCCCTATAAGAATGAAGTAACATTCAATTCCTTTTCAGTAAGGAAATTTAAAACCTTTACATTACTTAAAAGAATTACTTTAATTTTTTCTTCTGCTTTGTCTCCTTTGTATGTCTTTGTCTCCTAACTATATGCAATTTTAAATATAATAAATCAAATTGCCTTTTATGGTATTCATTCTTTCACTGTAAATTTCTGAATGGCCTTCAGGTAAGTGCTTATGGAATTCCAAACTTATTTCAAACCACTGAAAGTATTTTAGGTTACTTACTATTGCTCTTAAGCAAATTTTGGCTACTAGTATAAAACAGATTTATCAATTCAGTTTTACAAAAATGAAAAAGATTTATGTATTTATTTTATGTTGATTGCTTTTAATTTACTTTAGTGCAAGTAGTCTTAAAGTCCTGATACTAATATTATTTGAACTTTGGTAAACCTTATTCTTCCTTCTCCTTGTGTCCCAGAAGTAGCGCTTGTACTGCAGGTTGTTTATACACATACACAGAGAGTATGGCTCCTAAGGATGCTCCAACCCAATAGACAATTACATGCTCTGGAAAAGTTGTCCCATAGCAACCCAGTTTTAGTGAAGAAGCAAGTACAGGATTGAAATAGCCTCCAGACATATCAAATGCTGAAACAGACAGAAAAAGGAGTGCTGTGGTATTAAAATGCTCTTATACTAATATGCAATGTTGACAGGATTGTTTCTCTGGGCAACTCTAGACACACTCTTAAACTTTTACCATACCAGAGAAATAACTTCCCTTAAAGTCAGATTGAAAGTCATTCATGTATTGTCTCTGTTCCCTTGTACTTCTATTCATGCTTAAGAATTGCAGTAACTTTTATTGTCCTTTTCCACCAGTTACAATTATTACCATGAAACTACTGCTGGAACATTCTACTGATTTACCTTGCAATTTCCAACTTGTGACCGTTGTTTGCTGTACTGATTTATTTTTTAATTGTATTTCTCCTTTATTCCCATGTTTATCTTCATTTAGCTTAAATATACATGGTTTTTATTAGATTTCTCTTACTAGATACATTAAAGATAGATAGAATGTAGTATGAATACAATATATAATTCATACTACACTACATGGAAAGACAATAAATTGCGATGTTCAGGTACCTACACAACTTGTGATCTGAAATTGTGATTTGAAATGTCCACAACAACGACAACGACGACGATGATGCTGATGATGATAACAACAACAACAACAACAATATTCTTGACAAGCATGTGATGTTACCTACAAAATATATGTTATTACATAGATTCTCTCATCCTCTTCTTTATGATCAGTTTCTGAATTTAAAGATCTTTTTATTTTGTAGTGTTTAACGCTCACTTTTGCTACATACGGCACCGCAGGTGGTGACACTGATGATACATGGAATGAAGATGGAGCACTGGTGGAATGAGATGGCGGGGGAAACCGGAGAACCAGGAGGAAACCCGCCCCAGCGCCGCTTCGTCCACGATAAATCCCACATGCGGTTGCCTGGGATCGAACCCGGGCCACTTTGGCGAGAAGTGAATAGTCTAGCCACTCGGCTACGGCACGGCCTTCAAAAATCTCATTTTCAGTTAATCTTCAGAACTGGAATAATCTATGTCATACAAATTGTCACAGACGTGTAAGGTATCATCATTACAAAATAGGTGATGCACTTCTTAGAAAAACCTTAGGATTTTGTATATCATATTCCGTTTGTGAGAAGTAGTAACATACCACTTGCAATGACAAAGCAATATTGCCCAACTAAGGAGGAAAAAACATATGTCAGTAATGTGTAATGAGAATAGTTGCGTTTGGTTGACCTCTGCGACACTTAACTGCCAATTAGGCATTCTTGGAGCTAAAGAAATACACAGATAAGGTTGTCGCTCCACTAAAACAGGCAAATAAGGTGCAATAGTAGATGTCCTAGTCAGGAGATTGCATAGGTGCATTCAGTCGAAGACTAGAACGTTTAAATAAACGTAGGGGTCTGCCAGGCCCTTAGTGACCAACGGAGAGTTAACATTTTGCACTGTTTTTAGATATGGCTCTGCATGCCGTATGTAATTTTAATTATTTTTCTTGTTACCTTACATCATGTTATGCAAGTATTTTTGGTGCCTATATGAAAGTTTTTGTACATTTATTCATTTTACCTCTTGAGCCATTCTTAATACTTGAAACATCTATGCCACATACGAACAAAGTAACATGGAGCGTCGGACAGACAGTGGAGGTTCGCTAGAATCGGCACACAGACACTCGATTCAACTAGTGCGGAAAGCATCAGTGGCAAGAGTGATACCAGTATGATGGACAGTGTCTGAAAGTCGGAGTTTAGAGGCGGACGCCGTGCCATAGATAAAACTGTCATACTCTAATTTGGACCGGAGCAGTGAGCAACACTATCTCAACATTACGGTGCGATTGCCGCCCCAATATGCCCCACATAAAACCCTGAACACCCGAAGCGAGAGATCACAGGAAGCACGAAGTTGACGAATATGATGCTTCCAGGTGAGTTTGCTGTCGAGGTGAGGGCCCAAGAAGTTGAGATTCGGAACAAATGGCAGAGGTGTGCCAGGGAAATGAAGATCAGTGGGAGGGTGTACACTACGAAGTCGATCAAAGTGGATACACTGTGTTTTTGTAGGGGAGAAATGAAACCGGCGCGAAGTGCCTAGTCGACGATGGATGTTATGGTCATCTGCAGTTGTCGCTCTATGTGCTCAAGATTATAAGAGCGATAGTAATATACAGTGACATCGGTAATCCGCTACGAACAACACTAGCGATGCCGTTAATGGCTAAGGCGAAAAGCGTCATACTGAGAATCGACGCCTGGGGTACACCATTCTCCTGAATCCTCTCTTGTGAGAGTGTGTTTCCAAAGCGGATACGAAAGTGGCGAAGTTGCAAAAAGTTAAAAAGATAAGCGCTAAATGACAGCATAAAACGTATCCGTGCATATTACAGAGGATACCTTAGCGCCATGTGCTGTCGTAGGGCTTCTGCAGATCGAAGAAGACACCCTCGACATGATGTTTCAGGAGAAAGGTATTTTGGAGGTAAGCCTCCAAGCCTGTCAGATTGTCGACACGGGAACGATGGTGACGAAAACCTCACTAAATATTGCTTAGCAGGTTATTCGTCTCTAACCACCACACTACACGAGTGTTAATCGTACGTTCCAAGGTCTTACAAACGACACTCGTTAGACAAATAGGGTGGTAGCAACAGGGAAGTGTCCGGTGTTTTCCCGGCCGAGTGACAGGGGTAACAATACCATCTCACTAGGAAGACGGGAAAAGTTGCTCATGTCAGATGTGGTTACATACCCTCAGTATGAAGGAGAACGCAACAGGTGGAAGATGAAGCAGCATTTGGCTGTGGATGTCATCAAGACCAAGAGAAGAGTCCTTAGTGAGAGATAAAGAATGCACCAGCTCGGAATAGGTAAATAGTGCGTTGTACGGTTCACTATAGTCACTGTTAAAATCGAGAACTGTCTGCTCCACAGCTTTCTTGATATGTGTAAATTCTCTACGGTAACTATCCGTTTGGATAATAGAAGCAAACGAAGTAGCAAGGGCGTCGGCTACATCCTGCTCGCTGGTGTGATTCGTGCCGTTTACAGCAAGGCCGGGAATGATCGTCCGGCAATACTTTCTATACATCAGTCCACACCCTTTGCGCCGAACTTCAACGGGAAAGGGAAGAGGCATAGTTTTTCCAAGACTTACGTTTGGCACCACGAAGTACAAAGCATGCGCTAGCACAAGCACGTTTAAAAGCTACAAAGTTCTCCTCCGTAGGATGTAAAAGGAAAATATGCAGAGTATAAGTGCGATGCATAAGTACATCGTCAGTCACAAACATACTGACGTATCCAATAGCGAGTCTGATTGTTGACCTCTATGTCATAGGGGTGGTTAGGTAACTATGATTACTTGAGTGTACAGAGGGTTCAGGGTTTTCGGGCACTATAGATGGAACTTGTGAGTAAAACGAACACCAATGACGGGCTACATAAGGAAACGCATAGGGCTGAGGGAGTACCGTACGCAGATGATAAGATGTCCGATGCACGTGCCTGGAACCCATTAACAGCCCACTGGATTATTTCCATGGTAAAAAGAGATTTTTTATTTTTATTTTCCCTTTGATGTTGGCCAATTTGGGACCCACAATAGTGTAGTGGCCATCCTCTGGTGACTCCTCTGATGAGCGGGAGTCGGACGATCCTCTGCGGCTCACGGAATTCCTGCTTGACCGGAATTCCTGAGAAAACGCGCGGCTACTCGCCCTAGGTTTGCCCCTGGAACAACTTTTGTCCACAGTATGGCTAGCACTTGTGGACGGCTTGGAAGCTGATGTCTGCACAGCAGAAGATGTCGTTACCATTTCACCTAGTAATCCTTAGATTACGCATGGCGGCCATCTTGCGCATTTGGGTCTGTTTCAGCTGTGTCTTATTATATCTACTAACGAGTACCCCTCCATTATGTACCTTCTTACACAAAAGAAAATACCTAACTTCAGTGAGACCTGCACGGAGGGTCACCTAATTCTCAGGCGTACTTGCATGGATGGTATAAAATTAAATTAGTCATATGCTTCCCTTCCTGTTCAGAGGACATGTCAGCCATGGGCTCACATCGCAGTTTTGAAAAGCAATATTTCAGCAATCCTTCTACATTAACGGGCAAACATTGCAAATTCAGCTTCAGTGCACCTGCAGAAAATGTGTTCTCATTGTATTTCTATTAAGTTGTGAACTAGAACTAAAAGTGTTCCCAGTGTTGGGTGCTAGGCTTACAGACGTAAGCTTAATCAGCGAGGCGCAGTTCCTATGTTCGCTATAGTGGTGGTGACTAGGGCGCATTCGTTCAAATCAACAGTGATGGGCTAACATTAGTGCCAACCCCGTTTAAGGTTAGTTTTTTAATTTCCCTTTTTCATTTTTCTTTCTTATCAGGAACACATATAACCAGTGCGAAATATAAAATGATACAAACTAATGTAATATATCAGATAAAGCTTCTCCTTTAGGTATTTTTATTCCGCATAGCGTTGTAACTTTTCCCGCCGTGTTATGAATTCTGCAGTTCGATTACAATTTTACAACTGAATGCATTATAAGATGCTGCCAACAATTGCTGAAAATAAAGCAGGGAACCCGCCTACCTCAATTGTCACTCATTCCTCGCGAAATAAATATTTCCCTTTAAATATTCGCATTCAAAAGCATCGCTATAAATTTCGTAGAGATTACCACGTTAATATATTATACATATACACACACTGCTGGAAATAAACGACATGGTAACCTTGCTAGGTGCAAAGGTTGCTTCACGCTGAAGTAATCTACAACTGCACTCTGTTCTGTTTAATGTATCATTAATGACACTATTCCCTGACATCCAGGTCTTGTAACAATGTATTTTTATAACCATTAAAACGTATTTGCACCATTAAACGCATATACGTGAATAATGTAATTAATGATACATTAAACAGAACAGAATGCAGTTGTAGATTACTTCAGCGTGAAGCAACCTTTGCACCTAGTAAGGTTGCCGTGTCGTTTATTTCCAAGTACTACACAATGTGGCCAAGTTTCCATAAACTCAACTCAATTTCTAGCAGTGTGCCTTCGTCCGATTCTCCATTTCAATCGTACTGTGTCATTCATAAGACGGCAGGAAAAGTTACAACGCTATGCGGAATAAAAATGCCTAAAGGAGAAGCTTTATCAGAAATATATTCCATTAGTTTGTATAATTTTATGTTTCGCACGGGTTCTATGAATAATGATGTTCCCGATAAGGAAGAAAAATGCAAAACGGAAATAAAAAAGAACGTTAAATGGGATTCGAACTAATGTTAGCCCGCCACTGTTGATTTGACCGAACACGCCTTAGCCACTTTCATTATAGCGAACACACGAACTTTGCCTCACTGATTAAGCTTATGTCTGTAAGTCCAGGGTCTGGGTGGCTCAGTTGGTTAGACGCTGGCCTACGGATCACAAGGTCGCGGGTTCAAACCCGGCCCAGGCCGATGGTTTTTAAGTGTGCTTAAAAACGACAGCTCCATGTCAGTAGATTTACTGGCATGTAAAAGAACTCCTGCGGGACAAAATTCCGGCACACCGGCGACGCTGATGTGATCCTGGCAATTGACAGCGTCGTTAAACAAGAAAATATTTATTTATTTCCAGCACCAAACACGACTCACTTTTAGTTCTAGTCCAAAACTTAATAGAAATAGAATAAGAACACATTTTCTGTAGGTTCACTGAAGTTGAATTTGCAATGTTTGCAAGTTAATGTAGGATTATTTAAATATTGCTTTTCAAAACTGCGAGGTGAGCCCATTGCTGCCATGTCCTCTGAACAGCAAGGGAAGCATATGACTAATTTAATTCTCATACCATCTATGCAAGAACGCCTGAGAATGAGGTGACCCTTCTCGCAAGGGAAGCATATGACTAATTTAATTCTCATTCTATCTATGCAAGTACGCCTGAGAATGAGGTGACCGTTCTCGCAAGGAATGCATATGACTAATTTAATTCTCATACTATTTATGCAAGTACGCCTGAGAATAAGGTAACCCTTCTCGCAAGGGAAGCATATGACTAATTTAATTCTCATACTATCTATGCAAGTACGCCTGAGAATGAGGTGACCCTTCTCGCAAGGGAAGCATATAACTAATTTAATTCTCATACCATCTATGCTTCACCTGAGAATGAGGTGACCCTTGGTGCAGGTCTCACTGAAGTTGGCTATTTGCTTTTGTGTAAGAAGGTACATAATGGAGGGGTACTCGTTAGTAGATATAATAAGACACAGCTGAAACAGACCCAAATGCGCAAGATGGCCGCGATGCGTAATCTAAGGATTACTAGGTGAAATGGTACTGGAACCAGGTATTGTAGGTGTTCTAGTGATAATGGGATCAATTTCTAAGACAAATAGCAAGGCATACAAGTGTTTATGTACGTTTGTAATAGATGAGTATTTTGTTCACTGTATCTAATGTATGCATCCTAACACAAGAGCTTTCTAATTTGTTCCAATATATTACCCTCAACATAATGACACCTCGCCTCCTCTCATCGCTGCGCTAACCTAACTTAGCCCAGCTCCTACTCTTTTACACGGTCTTTGATAAATTTGACATAACCTAAGCCTCATACTACTACTCGGGTAGCCTAACCTAGCATTACTTAACCTAAGAGGAGCATAAGCCTTCCTATTTATTTGGATATTTTAACCTTACCTAAGCCCCATACTTCTACTCGTCTAACCTAACGCCCGCCTCGATAGCGTGATGGTTAGCGTGTCTGCCTCACGTTCAAGAGGTCGCGAGTTCGAATCTCGCTTAGGGTAAGTTATCCGGGTAAGGTTTTTTCCGAGGTTTTTCCTTATCCTGAGAAGACGAATGTCGGGTAACTTAAAGCTCCATGGACCTCGGCCTCATTTGAGCATCATTTCACCCGTTTCATTCACTCACCGTCCGATATGACGCAATGTTGGAGGACGTTAATTAAAAAAAAAAAAAAAAAAAAATAAAAAAAAAAAATAAAAAAAAAAAAACGTCTAACCTAACATAATCGAACTGGCCTAACCAAAGGTAGGTTGCCTAGATTCTCTTATTATTATTTATTCTATTCCACTAACATGATACGTTTCTAGACATTCAGTCTGTCCTCTTATTATCTATCCTATTCCCTCCTCTTATTATCTTCCTATTCCCTTCTCTTATTATCTATCCTATTCCCTCCTCTTATTATCTTCCTATTCCTATATGTTGCTTGTAGCGGATTTCCAGCGAATTTAGGATTTAGAAGGTATTCAGAATCCCAGGTTTGCATACTTATAGGAATTTCATAATCATTTTGATACTATTTTGAGTCCTCTGATAGATCTTTTTAAGCACTTTTAGTAAATTCAGGCTGCTTTTACAACATATTTAAGAACTTTTCAGGCGATTTTCAGAGTTATTCAGTCATTTTCATACATTTTTGAGACGTTTCACCCCATTTGGGTACTATTTTTCACGCTCTGTTAGATCTTTTAGTCGCTTTTAGTATATTCAGGGCGCTTTTACAACATATTTAAGAACTTTTCAGACAATTTTGAAGATAATGTAGGCTATTTGATCGATTTTCCAGAAGTTTCAAGGTATTTTACGACAAGTTTAAACATTTTTCAGAGCATTTTAGACGAATTTGACGTTATTTAAGGCAATCTGAGAGCTATTCTAGCCGCTTCATGATAGGCTGACTATTTTTGTCTGCTTTAAGCACTTTGAAGGGTAATGGAAGATACTTTTCATGATATCAGGGATACTGAAGTGGGCATTTCAAAGTTGTTAAATGTATCTCTACCAGATTAAATATCGTTTCAGACATTTCAGATACATTTTAAGCACTATAGGGATATTTTAGACTTTGTCACCAACATTTCGGAGGGTTTTCAGAATCCTTTGAAACACTTTAATAGACGTTAGAAGCTTTAATGGTATTTTTTCGAGCACTAATTAAGACATTTCAGCTCCTTCACAGGTATTTTGAGGGTTTTCAGGGCATCTCTGACACGTGATAAGCATTTTTTCGCCACTTTGAAGATGTTTCAAGACACCCAAGCGGACAGTTTTAACGCTGCTAGAGGTATTTTAGTTGATTTAAGGATATTTCACTAAGTTTTCTTCAGTAATCGCTTTGTTTTATAGTAGTTGAAGAGCAGTCTAACCTATCCAGTCATTTATTGCATTTCTCGCATTATTATTTTGATTACATTTCACTAATAACCTAACTCGGCATCATCATCGTCATCATCATCATCATCAACATAATGAACTGCTCTATCATAGTATGACCAAGCTAACCCAACCCAAGCTACCCTAGCCTAACCATACTCTCATCACCTAAGCATACTCACCTGACCTAAGCATACTGATCAAGCTAACATAGCCCAACCCAAGCTATCCTAGCCTAACCATACTCTCATCAACTAAGCATACTCACCTGACCTAAGCATACTACTAACCATACTCTCATCACCTAAGCATACTCACCTGACCTAAGCATACTAATCAAGCTAACATTGCCCAACCCAAGCTATCCTAGCCTAACCATACTCTCATCACCTAAGCATACTCACCTGACCTAAGCATACTGATCAAGCTAACATAGCCCAACCCAAGCTATCCTAGCCTAACCATACTCTCATCAACTAAGCATACTCACCTGACCTAAGCATACTACTAACCATACTCTCATCACCTAAGCATACTCACCTGACCTAAGCATACTAATCAAGCTAACATTGCCCAACCCAAGCTATCCTAGCCTAACCATACTCTCATCAACTAAGCATACTCACCTGACCTAAGCATACTAATCAAGTTAACATTGCCCAACCCAAGCTATCCTAGCCTAACCATACTCTCATCATCTAAGCATACTCACCTGACCAAAGCACACTAATCAAGCTAAAATAGCCCAACCCAAGCTGTCCTAGCCTAACCATACTCTCATCACCTAAGCATACTCACCTGACGTAAGCATACTGATCAAGCTAACACAGCCCAACCCAAACTGTCCTAGCCTAACCATACTCTCATCACCTAAGCATACTCACCTGACCTAAGCATACTAATCAAGCTAACATTGCCCAACCCAAGCATTCCTAGCGTAACCATTCTCTCATCAAGTAAGCATACTCACCTGACCTAAGCATACTAATCAAGCTAACATTGCCCAACCCAAGCTATTCTAGCGTAACCATACTCTCATCAAGTAAGCATACTCACCTGACCTAAGCATACTAATCAAGCTAACATTGCCCAACCCAAGCTATCCTAGCGTAACCATACTCTCATCAAGTAAGCATACTCACCTGACCTAAGCATACTAATCAAGCTAACATTGCCCAACCCAAGCTATCCTAGCGTAACCATACTCTCATCAAGTAAGCATACTCACCTGACCTAAGCATACTAATCAAGCTAACAGAGCCCAACCCAAGCTATCCTAGCGTAACCATACTCTCATCAAGTAAGCATACTCACCTGACCTAAGCATACTGATCAAGCTAACATAGCCTAACCCAAGCTATCCTAGCGTAACCATACTCTCATCAAGTAAGCATACTCACCTGACCTAAGCATACTAATCAAGCTAACATAGCCCAACCCAAGCTATCCTAGCGTAACCATACTCTCATCAAGTAAGCATACTCACCTGACCTAAGCATACTAATCAAGCTAACATAGCCCAACCCAAGCTATCCTAGCGCAACCATACTCTCATCAAGTAAGCATACTCACCTGACCTAAGCATACTAATCAAGCTAACATAGCCTAACCCAAGCTATCCTAGCGTAACCATACTCTCATCAAGTAAGCATACTCCCTGATCTAATTATACTGATCAAGCTAACATAGCCTAACCCAAGCTATCCTAGCGTAACCATACTCTCATCAAATAAGCATACTCACTTGACCTAAGCATACTAATCAAGCTAACATAGCCCAACCCAAGCTATCCTAGCGTAACCATACTCTCATCAAGTAAGCATACTCACCTGACCTAATTATACTGATCAAGCTAACATAGCCCAACCCAAGCTCGTTGGCCAGTTGGTTTGGGTGGAAGCATCCGAAACCGGCTCGTGTTGCTACCCTATATAGGTCACAGGAAAAAAAAAACGGTTTTGTTGTTTAACGACGCTGTCAATTGCCGGGATCACATCAGCGTCGCCGGTGTGCCGTAATTTTGTCCCGCAGGAGTTCTTTTGCATGCCAGTAAATCTACGGTCAAGGAGCTGTCGTTTTTAAACACACTTAAAAACCATCGGTCTGGCGCAATCTTGGGATCAGTAAGCCAGCATCTAACCAACTGAGTCATCTAGACCGAAACATTGGTCACAGGAGTGTATCATACAGCTGACGCATAACCATGCTGTAAGCAGTTTTAAGCTCCTCGAAGCGCCGCCGCGCTTCCGGAAAGTTTAGACGTTCCCTTAACGTGCAACTCCTATATGCTCTGTTCGTCGGAAAACTGGGGACACTGACGCAAGCTGGTTGGATGATTCCCTCCGCAGTTCATGCAGCATGGGTCCCGAATACAGGCCACGTCTGCATGTGCTGTCAACCCACAACGCTCACAAATGGCAGAATGAGTGCACGACCTCCTAGTATGGCACTAGAAGCAGCGCACGGGGATTTCGGAATATATAGGAATGAACTAGTGGACAGACTAGCAAAGGAGGCTGCTGCAGAAGACAATAAATGGCATATAATAAAATACCAAAAGAAACTCTCCCAAAAGAAATTCTCATGACTAAAGAGAAAGAAACTGGACTCGACATATGGCAACAGCAATGGAGAGAATCAACAAAAGAAGCACTGACTAAAGAGTTCTTTCCATCAGTGAGAAGTAGGTTAAAACGATAACTTGCCCTATGTCGAGAGTTTACAGCAATTATCACTGGGTACGGAATGCTAAGATCATACCACCACAGATTTGCTACACTAGATAGCCCAATATGCAAATGTCAAGAAGAGGACCAAACAGTAGGTCATGTAATATTCCGTTGCAATCTTGTGAACCAACAAAGAAATGACATGATTAGAAGCACAAGAAGTAGGCGAGGCGCTTGGCTTGTAACTTAAGAGGAACTTATAAACAAACATTTACAAAACTTTGTCAAGTTTGTGAAATCTATCAACTTCATAGATGTAGAGCAAGTAAAACAGCAATTTCAACTTACTTGGTTAACGTTATGTTAACCAAGAAAAGTTAGAATACTATCGAGGATACTCTTAGATTATTGTAAATGTTATGCTAGAATATAATCTCTGTGAACATATATTGTAAAAATTATTTGTAAACCTATATAATGTAACTACGAGGCATGTAGTATTCCAATGGAATGGAACATGCCGTTACAGTTAATAAGAAACACCAATTAGAATAAAATAAAAGACATTTTAATATTAGTATTGTAATATAAACAATATAAATAATATAAAACAATAACGACAAACAAAAATAATAACAATAACTAAAATTAATAATAATATACAACAATAACATTAATAAGAAACAAAGAAATGCCAATAAAACATTACGCGTCCTCATGTTTGCATGGATTTTGTTACGGTGATTACAATCTGTAATCTGTAATGTTAGACAATAGCAGCATATACACGAATGAGTGTATTCCCTGGTAAATAAAGTCTTGTAAGTAAAGTAGAAAATATTCTAAGACAGTTCCTCTCTATTATCACGTGCTGCACTCGCCAGTTGAAGCCTGGCCGCTCACTTCTCTTACAAGCAGAGCGAAGTTCATGCACCCCACTGACTGGATTTACCCCGTTAATTTCTGCATTTCTTTTAACGCACGAAAGGTTAATAACTTACCCGAATGCCGCCAGGAGTAAGTAGATAACCACTCGTGCACTAATACAGTAGCAGAACTCCACAGTGCAAGAGATGCAGTGTCGTCTTCTGCCTCACAGCGAAGACGTGAGGTGAGACGCAGTTGAAC